>RXPK01000346.1:0-301437 GCA_004143645.1 Protaetia brevitarsis
TAAAAAATATTCGGCGCTGACATTTATTATTTCAAGGTAGATTTTTAAATATGCACGAGACTCGAAGATTTGACTTGATTCTTTTGGCAACAAAAATATGATATATGAATTATTTGCTATTCAATAATCAAACAAAAACAATTTTATATACGCAGAAACGAATAAAACACAAATCATTGGAACAACGACCTACAATTTTACAAGTAAATTTATTATATATTATCATAGCCGCATATTATTAGGACAAAGCCGTTGGAAGACGCTGCAAATCTTCCATTTCTGTGATATTATATATATTCCCTAATTTTAGTCTTGTGATTATTAAAATTTTACAATTAATAAATCACAAATAGCAATTTCTGTTTGTGCAGTGACCAAATCATAGACAGTAATTAATAAAACGTAAATATTTTTAATGTTTACAATTTCATTGATTCTTGCACACCGATAGTATTAAATTCTGTTGTTAGGATATTTTTTCTATGAATCCAGAATCACATACACACTAAAAAAAATCTGTTTCTAAGAAAAACTCTCTAAAATTGTAATTTACCAAAGAAAATAGAAAAACTCAAATTCTAACAATTTGCAAAATTACAGTATAATATATTATTTTCAATGATAAGAAATAAGAAAGGCACGCATAACTTAGAATGTTACTAGTTCAAGTCAGACGTAGCACGAAATAACATGTGTTTGGCGCACGTGGTTTGTTTATTTTATTAAATATTATACTGATTTAGTACGAATATTAATCACATTAGAAAAACTTACTTATTGTTCTTTTAATGCTTAAAAGTCTGTTACGTATACGTACCCTGCTACAATTTGGAACATGGAATATCGGAAACAACTTGCATACACGTTGGAATTAATTCAGCATTATCTGTTAGAAACTCATCCACACACTAAAAAATTTCGGTAATTTTTCTTGGTAAAAATAACTTTTTTGGATAATTTTCCACATTCAATGAGAGCAAATGTACAAAATGGAATATTAATGGAAAATTTTCTATTTATCAGAAAAAATCTTTAACATTACTAAAAAAAGTATTAATATCTGTCAGAAGAAAACTAACATTTCTTACAATTTGGAAAATTACAGTTAAAAATAATCTTTTATTCAAATAAATTACCTTAACAGCAAAAAAAATATTTTTGGATATATAATATGCAGTACTTACGATTTTCTTAAAGAAACTATTTATTTCATACAAAGTCGGTACAGTTACAGATAAAGTAGTCGTAGATTTACGTCAAAAATCATGACGGCAAGTTCAAATTTTGCGTTCAAACCGTAATACACTACTAAAAACTGTACAGAAGGCTCTGTACCCTAAAAAGAACAATTTTTCCTTGCAAAATATAGAAAGAAAGCTAATAATAAATCAAATACACAAACTAACGACGCTACAGGTTCTAACCTATAGCGTTATCAAATATATGTCATTCTATACGATCTATTTCTTGATAATAGTGAATTATCGCAATATTTCACCGCATTTTGTTATCCTGACAACCCAAAAATTGCATCTTTGTTTTAAAAGATGGTATTTCCACCTAAAATAATTAAAATAAAATTAAATTACATTTAGTAGAATGCCTATTTGTTTGCTGTGTAATGAATCCATTTCAGTGATGAAAGAATTCAATATAAAGAGGCATTTATCAACTAAGCATCCTATGCTGCACTCACTACACAGGACAAATAGAAAAGACAAAATCCAGAAGCTTACCGCAAATTTGGGAAAACAGCAGCAAATGTTTCATAAACAAAGAAACAAACTTCATAATGTTGTGAAAGCTAGTTTTATAGTTAGTTCAAAATTGGCAAAATTCATTAAAACCATTAGCAGAAGGAGAATTTATCAAGAGTGTATGTAGAAGTTTGCAGTGTTTTGCGTCCCTGAAAATAAAAATGCAATTTTGAAAAAATTAGTTTGTCAAGACGAACTGTTGCCCGACGTATAGAAATGATGGCTAATGATATAAAAACAACTTTAACTGACCGTATGCGGTTTTGAATCATTTTCCATAGCATTAGAAGAGAGCACGATTTGTCTGACACTGCTCAACTGGCTATATTTATTCGAAGAGTGTGATATAAGAGTTCACTGTTACTGAGGAATGCTTGCTTTACAGCTGCTAAAAGGAACCCATACAGGAGAGGACATTTTAATGAAGTTGAAAAGGTATTCACAAGTTTGTTTGCCAGGTCAAAATTAGTTGGTGTATGTACAGATGGTGCACTTCTATGGTCGGCTTACATAAAGGTTTCATCGGAATTTTGTATGAAAAAGAACTGAGTTAAAATGTGCAAAAAGATTACTTGAGAGTCCTTCATTGCATTACCACAACAGAACTTGTATTCTAAGTTCATTCGACTCAGAATGTTAATGAATGTGGTGGTAAGAAACCATCAATTTTATTCCTCCCGAGGGCTAACTATCGTCAGTTCAAGGCTTTTTTGGATGAAATATCAGCCGAATATGACGAGTAACATATTATTGTGAAGTCAGATGGTTAAGCTAAGGAAAAAGCTGAAACGGTTTTACGAGCTTAGAAATGAGAGATAGCCGATTTTATGCAAATAAAAGATAAACACTATCTGAATTAAGTGGCCCAATATGGATATGTTGACTTAGCATTTCTGGTCGACTCTTACAGGCCATTTGAATGATTTACATTTGATACTTCAAAAACAAGGACAGATAGTAAATGATTTGTACAGCCGTTTGAAAGCGTTTCAAAACAAAATCCGCTTGTCGGAGGCAGTTACCATTTCACCACGCTCTCTGCGTATGAAAATACTGCTTATGCTCAATATGTTGAAGAACTCAAGTTACTGTCGGAGCAATTTTCGAACAGATTTAGCGATTTTAAAAACATGGAAGACAGTTTCAATTTATTAGCTACTCCAACAAAAAGTAATGCTGTAGAAAATGCTCCAATATACTTGCAAATGGAGTTGATCGTGCTTCAAGAAGACACTGCTAAAATCTAAATTTGAAGACGTGGAGTTGTGCGATTTCTACAAAAAATACCTCGAAGAAGACCATTTTCCGGAACTTAGATAATTCGCAAGAAGATTGATTTGTGCGTTTGGCAGTACTTTATAAATGCGAACAGTTCTTTTCAATGATGAAAGTTAATAAATCAAAACATCGTACAAGGCTGACTGACGATAATTTGGAAAATTCTTTACGTCTTTGTATCAGTGGAATTCATCCGAAACATCGATGGATTAGTTTCCCAAATTCAAGCTCAAGGGTCTCATTGATTTCGTTGTCGCTATTTAACTTTCGTAGTTTGTAATAATTCCAAATTTCACGATTTAATTGTAATGTGTTGTAGCTATTTTTTTTATTTCATTATTCTATATTTAATGAATTGCATTATAATAACATTGTCGTATTATTTCATGTGCTTCACTATCTTCTAAAATTATGAACACTACTTTAAAATGCACTACTTTTAAACGCGGCCGCGGAACGTAATTTGCACACCAAAGTTTGGCATGTCAAAGGTTGCCCATACTTGGTCTACACGAACGCGCAAATTACCCAATAACCTATCACACTGCGGCATATAAATTTCATCATTTTGAAGATAGCTTTATCTGAAAGTTCTATTAGCTATAGAAAATAACTGTGTCCACCAGCTAAAATTATATATAATGCCAGCCTAAATAATTGAAGAAATAGCTCATTTAACATTCTTATGTATATTTTAATAGCACATACGGTACAATACAAAGTTTACATGATTTACTGTAGTAAATTCCTAATGTTATTTAAGTAATTTACGTAAGTAAACAAAACATTTCGGCAAAACAGCGTCAATAGCGTTGTGGTAAATTTATGATAATTGCAACTCTGCGTAAGAGGCGAACAAGTAAGGGATGTGGAAAAAAAAAAATCTCGCCAACGTAATCTGCTCTCTTGCAAAATCTCAAGAATCCTATTAACCGTTCTGCACTGTTGGCTGGCCGTTAAAATAATAAAGATTGAATCCTGCAAATTTCAATTAACTTTAAAGCATCGATTGTATCTCTTATAAGTAAAATATATATAAACGGTGTTAGGTGTGAGCGAGAAACTAGGCACGGCACATCGTCCCTGTCGTTTTGGGACCGAAGGTTCCTTTTAGTGCGAAAAAAAGAACGCTTTTAAAAAGTAAATGAAAATTTTGTCCCACGTGCTGTTTGAATAATCCCGTCTTATGGCCATGGTGGTTTGAGTTTGGGGGTGGCGTCGGGGCACGGTGTGTTTGAGTAACAGTTTTGACTTGGTATTTATAAAGCGTTGCTTCATCGTCAGGAATTAAAAGCAACGTTGAAGTAATTTTTAAGCCAGCGGCGGGGCATCGAAGTATCAAGTTGCGTTCCTAATTTTGGCCGAAGGATCGAAAGGAGAAAATGTGATAACAAGGATTATATATCTTTTTAGCGATATTGTGTAAAGTTAACTGATCAAAATCATGTAATTTTCTATTAATGTACTTAGGGATATACTTAAATATATCATAGCTTTATGACCACCAAACAATTTAATGTAAGCAACCTCACTTTTCATTCATTATATCTATTTAGCATTTTCCTTCTGTATCACTGAGAGAATGAAATGGTTATTTCAACATTTTTCGTGGTGTCACGAATTTGAGCATTGATTTAACATATTGCAATTTAAGTGAATCATATGCTCTATTTGAAACAACATATTTATATTGTTGCACACTTTAGAGTTAATTTAACAAGATTATAGTGTCAGGCGTAACCAATATTTTATTTTGTGGTTTTATCCCACAAATTTGACACTTTGAAAAAAGATGTTCTTTAAATATTTACTATCGGTGTAACTGAAGAAATGTAATATTTAATACTATTACATATAGTGATCGCACATGCGTATAGTCCAGTCAGTATCCAACCTCCGTAGCAGAAGACCTATGTTTGTAGTTTCTGTATATTAATATTGAATAATAAAGATAATCAAAACTATCGCGCAGGATATACATAATATAACATGGCGCGCAGTCAGAATAAAAAACAAAAAAATACAAAAAAAAATCAGTGAAAGGAAAAAAAGTGCAAAAGCACAAATTTATAAAAAAAAGTGCAGAAAGGAACAAAACAAAATGGAGACTATATTCTCAACCCAGAAGATGAAAATGGAGAGCGACCTAGCAAAAAATGGAGGCAATTCAAAGAAGATTGGGATTATATTCTAACCGCGAGTGGTTGCAGTGGGAACACAGCCGAAATACGAGCAGCGACGCTGTTACATTGTATATGAAAGGAAGTTCGAGAAATTTTAAATAATATTGAAATTACGCTGGAAACACATCGATCGACAGCCGGATGCAGGAGCAAGACAGAAGACACGTTTCACCCAAGGGCCGCACAAGGATGGAAGATCATTGGAAAGAGGTGTCGGCAAATTCAAAATAAGATCGTTTGTAACGGATTCGAACAATTCTAGAACAGGTCGGTGTACACGTTGTAATTTTACGGCACGCGCAAACAGTTGTCAGCTTATGGTAAAATATGTGATAAATGTATCGTAAAAAATCATTTTGCTCTAATTGTTTAAGTAAATCGATTAATATGATAAAAACCATGTCCGTTGAAATAATGATAATTTGGGTGGTAGTATCACGAAATCGCTAACGCTGCTGAACGAATTTTGGTTAAATGTTGTTATTAATGATTTATTGTGAAACGTTAAATTGTACTTTCCTTTCAAATGTATGAATAAAACTTTATAATTGTTTAGTTATGTTATTAAGCTATATAAGTTTAGTATTTAATGCCGTAAATATTTTTCTTCTATTACCTACTATAGTCTTCCTAATTAGCGCAATATATAGCTATGCGTTTGCTATCAATGGACTAATTGTTGAATGTCGCGGCGGATTTTTAATTCATCGATAAATCCATCGATTACAGTATATATCTGTTTAATACATTAAATGATACAGTAATCGATGGATCCATCGATGAAATTAAAAACTCGCCCGATCAGTAACGTGATTTTAAGCAAATCGAAAATGTTCCACTAACAAGAAATCTTTTTCGTATAACCACCTAAAGGTGTTGAATTACATGCTAATAGTCATTCGATGAATACTACAGGTAGGTTAAATGAAACATATAAGTTTTGAATCAACATTTTATAGTTGCTAAAACCAATATTATAAAATTATAGAGACAATTATTACTTCGTGTGTCTACAACAAGTAACTGTGTTGGGATAATGTTATTGTATTATTCAATTAGCAGATAGAAATTGCTAATGGAAATTAAGTACATGTTCAAAGAATCACGCGTAGTCTGTTTCTTATAACATTTTTATTATTCCATTACTAACGCAATTTCACATTTTTTTACGTATTGGCATTAACACTAAAATATCATTGCTCATACTGAAAAGAAAAAAAGTGTTCAATAAAACATTTTATTAGTTAATACAACACTTTTTTTCTCACGGGTAGTTGTTCTAAACTGATGATGAAATGAAAATATTTCGAAAGCTCTAGAGATTTTTTTTTTGGTATCAATCCCCAGAATACTTGACACTGTCCATCGTGCCCCAAATTCTTAACGTTGTACCAAAGTACTTCCCTTCCTCTCATAAATGATAGAGGTGAATTTTGCTTATTTAATCATTCCGTATTATGTTTGTTAATTTTCACATACAATCTCCTCAAGGCTACGCCTTCATTTCGCATTGAGACCTCAACGTATTTTTCTTTTTTGAAAAATCCCATTTACATAGACCAAGATAAATTATTTTGGAGGCTACTTTCGAAAGGGTGAGCAAGGATATGATGGGCAGTGGATATGTTCAGCTGTACTTTGTGCTGAAGAATTTATAAATCAATTGATAATGAAACTCTACTTTGACACATCAATCGGGTTGTCCATCGCCTCAGAGAAACTGAAGTCACGGGTGATATCGTTGTTTATTTTTGCCGGTTCTATTTTTAGTATTGACAAAGGACAACAAGCGCTGCAATCATCTGACGTCACGTGGTGTTGACCAATCAGGAGAAACTGACGTATATTTATGTATTGTTGATAAAAATGTTGTTAAAAATAAATATGGACGTACACGGGTACACTAGCTTTGTGAAGGAATTCACACAAAACTAAGTAAACAGAGGCGAGTGGGATCATAACACATCTTGAACTTGAATAGAAATGCCATCAAATGGATACTGATGGCTCCAAAACAGCAGAAGGAACTGGAATAGGAATATATGGGCTAGAATAACATACTTCGAAAGCTTGGGAAATACCAAGTATATTTCAGGCGGAATACACGCTATTGGAAGATGTGTTCAGTTCAATATGGATAGAACTATCGGAAGGCAGGAGATTATCATCATGTCTGATAGTCAAGCAGCCATCAAGGCGCTGAGCTCATATGAAATCAGTTACAAAGATGGTTTGGGATGCTAGGAAACTAATGAGCTAGGCAAAAGAAATAAAGTAACCCTCTGTGGGTTCGGGTCACACAGGAGTGGAAGGAAACGAAATAACGGATACTCGCAAAAAAGGAGCTGGAATGCCTTTTGTAGGGCCTGACCTTTTTGCGGTTAAGTGGCAGTACAATACTGAAGAAACTAAAAACAGAAAATGGAGCAGAGAAAATCCAGTTACTGGGAAAATTCCAGGGATGAGGCAAAGTAAAATTCTTCTGGAATTATAATAAGCAGAAGAGGTTTACAGAATGCATCAACCTGAGTAAGAACAATGTTCGCATTTAACAGGAATACTTTCAGGCCATTGTAGACTGAAGGATACCTGAGTAAGCTTGGATTGGAAAAAGATTCTGAATGTAGATTTTGTGGGGAACAGGATGAAACACCCACCATCTTCTCTCAAACTGCATAGCACTGTTCAACTCGAGGGGCATTGACACCTGGAGCATGGAAATCGAAGAGGGAGACTTACTAGACTGGGGTCCTCTGACATCCTACACTTTCTGAAAGGGATAGGATTGAAGGCCAGCTGTAACAAGCAAGAATGGGACACAATAAATCTTTTAGTGCAGTGTAACACCACCGTTCTATTTACATACATACATACATTATGGAGATAGTCTCAATTTTTTTTTATATGTTAATTAATATATTACCAATATTATTAGTTTTACTAGTTAAGTCTGCTTTGTTATTGTAAAAAAACTGTCTTTAAATTGGGTAACACTGTTGGACAATAACACATTATTTTATTATATTATTATGTTCTGTTCCCAATAATCTACAACTTCGTGCACTTAATTGCTCTTCGTTCCATTGATGATTTCCTGGATTGGACAATCCACTCAACGAGTTGAACACCGCATTTAGATCCTATTAGAAACTGCTGCTCTCCAACTGTACAAGGTAACGAACATTATATTTCGCAATTGTGGAGTTATGCTTGTCTTAAGTACGAGAACTAAAGACGAATAAGGAATAAAATCGTAATATTAAAGTATTCAAAGAGTAGGGAATTGAATATAATAGGTATTTAATATCCAAATCCAAACATATGGTAGGTACACATTACGTAAGCCTATATTTCAGGGATTATATGGTCCAATTTCCCTCAGATTCTATAAATATCTATAACAAGAACCGCGCACACGAAAAATAAGCCGCTTGTAAATAATAATGGCATCTTTCCTGTTAGAATTTGAATAGAGAACATCGTAATACTATCTTTAAGATGGTGAGCTAAGATATTACTTGTCCTTATCATTCTAACCGAAGCGATGAGGGCCCGTTGTCAACCCGTTGATGTGTTAAATCGTAATCGACCGTCTTCTCGGCAAATAACTGACACTCGACTGTCACGTGTGTACCGGGCGAGACTTAATTGAGAATTTCGCATTTTAAAATGTCGATCGTTTATACGGAAGGAGAGAGTGAAAAAAACAAAAAAAAAAAAGAAGTCAGAAACTTCTACACAGAAACGGTTGTAAAATCGCCGTATTTATTAACAAAATTCAAACGGAGTTTATTAAGGTCCCGAAAATAAGATCCATTGTCTTGAGATTTGAAGGGGTCGTTCTACGGAATTAGAATTCACAAATAATTTGACCTGAATCTCGAATTTCCGCCTACTGGATGTCGATTTTCGTTGGGCCCGTTACGATACGATTGTTGAAATAAAATTTATTTTCAATCAACCATTGGTATAATGTTTACGATTCTCGGGTGAATATTTGTTAATTAACATTTTCGCTAAGCTATGTGATGTATCCTTTTGATTTACAAGTATATTATAGTTGCTGTCAATAGAGATTATCTGTAGTTTTTTAACGATTCTAAGCGTCCTCCGAGCAAGCCAGAAATGAAGTTAAGAACCAAAAATAGGTCCTGAAGCAATGAAAGGAATCATTTGGTCCAAAGAACAAGTTTATCAAATCAATGAAAAAGATTTTATTAAATGACGACAAAATTTATTGTGTAATCAATCATTCATTGTATTAATGATACCAAAATTACTGAAAATGAAATGGTAGCTTAATTGGCTCAATAAAATATGTTATTGTTGTAGCGAACACCAGTTTTGTTTCAACAACTTTATTTGGTTTACTGAACGGTCGCGAATTATCAATTTTATGTACGAATTCCAGCAGAAGATAAAAAAGGCACAATAAATGAATAATTAATTGTTGAATGATTCTAAGTCGCAAGTTGGTTAATTTAATGCAGTGGTTTCTCAAGTTATTTAGACACTGTACCCCTTTTTAACCCACAAACAATTTTAGGTACCCCTTCTCAGTTACCGGTACTAAGTAAACTATAATTAAATATTAAACAAATCTTAAAGCTTCTATGTAGCATAGAAGTATAGTGTTAACCTTTGAAACTGATTACGCATCATGTTTAAATAAAACAAAGAGATATTGTTTACAAACATTTTTATTACATTAAAACAAACACACACACAAAATTTAAAGAACAAAAGCGCTTACTTTCAAAGAGATTAGTGAGAAGGTGAGTTGTTCCCTTTGCACAGTTTATCAAAATTGGGTTTTAACTTGGTTAAATACAATCTTAAATCATCTTCAACATTTTAATTTGTTTCTAGATTTATTTTAAGATAGGTTAAACTGAGAAACCCTTTTCACATAAATAATTGGTGGAAAACCCAACAAGAAATTTAACAGCAGTGCTTGACAGTTCTTTGTATTCCTTCCCAATACCGATCAGAAATCTAACAATGTAGTACCAGCAGTCAAATATTTGTTTTTCAACGTGGGATCACATGATAATTCAATGAAGTGTTCCTTTTGAAAGATAGTCAGGTTAGTGTCCATAGCATCAGCATTAAAGGGGTCACGTATCCAGTATACTGTTTCCCAAAGGTGGAAAGTACTCCCTTATGCGGGTCTTCAATGCATTCAAATGCTGGCCCATTCAGTCTTGAGTCAGTGAAATCAGATATGTTTTTCTCATTATCTTGCAAAAATGTAAGTAATCTTTCAAACGGCTCGCAGTTGTTATTTTCTATTGTTTTCCCAGAGAATGATCTTTTTTACCATTGCATCAGTTTCTTTTCTATATTAAAAATATGAGAAACACTGCCTTGCATGAATAAATTCCAGATGTTGAGTTTTCCAAAAATATCACTTAAATAAGCCAACTTCAAAAGCCAATCAAAATCAGTAAGTACAGAAGACAGATGGATTTGTGTTCGGTAAAAAAAATTATGTAATTCTTGTGGAGTTCAATAACACGGGACAAAACATTTCCCCGAGAACACCATCGTACTCAGTATGTAGCAATAAGTTCTCATGGAGGCTCCCCATATCCTGGATAGAATTTAAAGTAACGAGATTTTAGGGGCCTAGTTTTTATGAAGTTCACAATTTTCACACTCTGATCAAGGACATCTTTAAGTTCATCAGGAGGTGCTTAGCCACCAAAGCCTCTCGGTGAAGGACACAATGAGTGAATCTTACACTCAGTTGAAACAGTTTTAATATGGCTACCAGCCTGTGATGTGACCGCTCATAGTCTAGCACCATCCATACACACTGACACACAGTTTTTCCACTCGAGCTGGTTTTCGGAAAAAAAAGAATCCAACAAATTGAAAAATATCTTCACCTTTTGTCGATGTTTAAAGTGTCTTACAAAATAAAATAAAATATCTTCAAATATTACATATATCGCGTACCACAGTTTGAGAACCACTGACTTAATGTATATCATTCATAATCCTAATGAATTTTAGTGATTGCCATAAAGTAAACTTCTAATTAAAATAATGAACTTAATTCATTGATGCAATAATCGCATTTCATTCACTCAATTCACTGTTGTTTACTAATTTGACCAGTATCATACACAGTTTATAAGTGAACCGTTGGAAAATCGCCAGCAGGTAGACGTTATTTATACAGATTTCCCACAAGCGTTTGACGTAATTATAATCATACATTATTGGTTAAGAAGTTGGCGTATTTTGGATTTCCAAACGGGTTAACTAAATTGATAACTTCCTATTTAAAAAATAGAGAAGACTATGTCTGTACCACAATGGCTTCTCGACTAACAAATTCAAAGCTTACTCAGGTGTACCGCAAGACACCAATTTAGGACCACTTTTATTTAATATTTTCGTAATAAAAATGCAGACGACCTGAAAATCTACAAAACTATAACTGAATCTTAATCTTAAATCTTATCTCCAATGATTCCAATTTTTGGAAAATTATTCACTAAGTAGCGAATAGTTCGGTGTAATCATTTAGTAAAAGTCAATACACAGTTCACGCGGCATTGTGATTGCTGTAGAGCAAGTGAACAATTGTAACGCGTTGCGCAATGCTTGAGCAATGAATTCCTTAAATGGGTTGTTTCAAGCTAACATTGAATATATCAAACACGCAAAAATAATTAAAAAATGGTTCGTTTCTGATACTTTGGCCATTAATGGGTTAATGACAGCTGTCCAGTTGTTGCAAGTTATTTATGTTTGGGTATGTCTTAAGTATATTTTGGGTGCTCCAAAAGGGCACCATAAGTGTCAATGAAGTATTTATTTATGTTTTGACTTACTTAGGACACGTCTAGGATCTTCAAGAAGCTGCAGAAGCTACGAAAGAATATATCACATACATTAGCGAAAATGATTCTGTTTTATTTTCCTTCTTAACAGTTATTTACTCGAAAAGTATAAACATTACAAACTTAAAACATTCTGAGATTCAATATTACATATAAAGCTACTTTGAAAACGAAAAAATTAGACAAATCGATGCAAGCACGGATTTCTTAAGAATTATTATACTAAAACGTACTAAACCCAAAAGATATTGATAATAAATTTAAATCCTTACAGTTTTAAAATTGTATACCAGTGCAAAATAATGGGTGACAAATAAATAATCACAGAACATTTACGCCAATATTATTTATCTAACCGGAAGTCAATAACCGACTTTCAGAGTGCAAATTGTGTGTCGCTAAAAGCGGAAATTCATTATTTTCAGTTGCCAGTCATATTCATCCGGGCGATTTACCGAATAATATTCGAAAGAGCAAAAAAATAGATATTATTAAACGGAAAGCATTTCAAAAATGAGTACGAAAATGTATTTCCCAAAAAGAGGCTCGTTTAAATTTAATAATAAAATATAAACAAGGTTTCAATAGATTAATAATGATGGATAAAATAATTCATAATTTATAAAATACGTTAAATGAATATTTACAGTCTCAAAAAATATTTTTGGTATTGGAAGTAACATCACACAAATTCGCCTTGAAATATTTCCACCAAACATTTTCTTTTCAATAAAATGATTTAATATAATAAAAAGAGAAACAGCTAATTTGAGTTGACGCGAGTGTTTCACATTTTTTAAATGACGTTTGGACCAGGGGATAAAAGCTTGACAGTGCGCCCTCTATAAGTTGCTGCATAGAAATAACCAGTCAGTGTCATAGTAGAAATCTGTATCTTATGCAGGTGAGGATCCGTGATCGCTTGACATGACAAGTTGTGACGTAGTTGTAGACGATTGTTGCAAGTTACCTATTCTGTTTTCCTTTGTTTTTTCGATCTTTGTTTATAGTAGCGATGGGTTGTTACGAAGCAAATTGCTATTTTGTAGTAGCTAACAACGGTTAACAGTTTGTAGCAGCTTTTCAATATAAAAAGAAGCTGCTACTTTTTGTACCAGTTTCCTGATATACTAGAGAAGTACCAGTTGTGAAACATACATATATATTATATTCGCAGCTGTATATACAGGGTGTATCCGATATAGAAGTAAATATTATAATATGTAGCAGCTGTAATCATTTACGATCAAAAAGTCTTAATGCACAGGGGGTCTACCTGTAAGCATTAAGGAGAAAAAAAATATTTTAATAAATGCCATGGCTAGAGCCGCACCTGTGCCCAACTAAATGCTGTCCCGAGTATACCCCCACCATACCACTATCATTCAGCCATTACCGCTGTTAGTTTTGTGTGGATCGCCGCTTGGAGTGCAAGCCACTTCGAACATTTTATTTAAATTCTTCCCGTCTCGAAAAAACAATCCTTTTCAGGACCATCATGATTTCATATAAAGAAAATCGAAGCTTGATGCATCGGCAAAAGCGCGGGAATGTATAGATTCATTTTCGCGCGATATCATAGTAAAAAGGCGTGTTTGCAATTTTTCGGTATCTGCATTTATTTCTGTGTAATTCATCAATTCATTTTGCGTTATTTGATTAAATAAATCAAAAAAATAAACTCGGATTCCATGTGGTACCGTTTATTAACAACTAACTCTCGATTCGACAAGCCAAAAGAAAAATATTACGTTTTGTAACACTGAAGTCGCATATCCGGTGAAACTCGAACAAAAGGATATTAAAATAATACATGTGTAGACTTACGTAAAATGCTCTTAACAAATAAGAATGTTTATTTTATAAAAAGAAGAAATTTAAAATGCCTCAGTTTTGCCCTTTATTTATTCAGATGACGTTAAAGAACTTACGGCACACCATAAGAATATTACTGAATGATGCAATGTAATTTATTACATAATACCACGTTTAGCGGTGTGCTTAACATGACGTTTCCTTGCATCAGGCCCGACTAAAGAATTTTGGCTCTAAATTTTACTTTTTTTTATTTTTTAATGATGAAATCCGGTTTCGGCGGGTTTGTGCTTTATATGTAGTGCAGTTAACACTCAAGCAAAATTTACTTTTTTATTTGATACACCCTGTATAGTAGTAAAGCAATGTATACTGTCAACATAACCTCTTTAATAAGTTTCTTAAAAGTTATTATGCAAATTTTCAGGAAAATTTGTAATGGAAAGCTGTAAAGAAATCTTGTTAAATAAATTAAGTACCTAAGCGTTTCTTGCAACTTTGTTAAATTGACTATATAATACGAATTACATAAAAGGTAATGTATTTTTATCTAAGTTTGAATGTAAATTCACCACATTTTCTTACACTGTACCTACCTCTTTATTATTTGCTTTTTTTTATATATAAAAACATGTTTTTTGTTTCATTTGAATCTATTTAATGAAACAGCTAAAATTCTCCGAAATTTGCTTCCTTAATGTAATTTATTTTTGTCCTATACGAGTATATAGCTACAAGAATTAGGTGTCAAAACCTCTACAGGTATCCAATTTTTTCGCACTCCCCCAAGCACAAAAGGAACCATAAATGAAATTTTCCCATTTCCAGAAGGCATTTTCTCTCTCGACAACTACATTTATCATTCTAGCGTTGCATTTGTCACCTGTTCCAATCTGACTCCGCTATGGGAGTATTTTATTTTATGTCTTGTACTCCCGCATGCTAGGAGGCCCCCATCTATACCGAGATACTTCGTTATGTGGAATCTTTAAAAAATACGAATTAAACTGGAATATATGGTGGCCCCAATAGTAGAAAGTGTGTATGGAAGATACACATGATCGTATAACTGAACACATGGTTTGAAAATATGTTCTTTTTTTTCTTCTGTACGTTAAGTGCCTTCAAGTTTCATCATTCCTTATATGTAGTGAAACGTGTATAACGTTAACAGATGTGCGTTTATATAAAATGCATCTTAAGGAGACGTTGTTTAAATCGGGGAATGTGTACAGTAAAGTACATAGTAAAGGAAAAAATAATTAGGCAATTTTATTTCTTTTCTGTTGAGTATATAAAATAACAACTTTGAATTTTGATCGGAATCGTTTGTTTAGTCTAACGAAACATCCACCTTAAGATTTATTTGGTTTATTTATTTTGAGTGTGGACGTGATATCAATTCATCGACAAGAACGAAATGTGCATTTTTATGAAAAATATTATTTACAATCTTTGATATAACATACATTTATTATAAATAAATTCATAGTGATTATAAAGATGTAATTGACCAAAAAACGTTCGGTAAATTTACCGGTAAATTACAAAAATTTACCGGTAATTCGGTAAACGAAAAATCCATACCAGAAATTTTTACCTACGAAATATTATGTTTATAGATATGTATTTAAAAGTCTAAAGGGACATTTAAAATAATAAAAAAAAAAGATAAGTCTAAGTAACAATATACCCACTTATTAATTTTATGGGAGATGTTTTTTGTTTAATTTTAATTTAAACTTTCTTGAGATTGAGAACCGCTGTAATAGAGAATATAGAAAAGAAACTGACAAAAACTTTTGATTAGAAACGTATAACCTCTATTCCACCGAGTTAGTCAGAAAGAGAAGGAATTAAAAAATTCTCAACAAGAAAAAGCGAAAAATTGAAAAAAAGGTCTTCTGCATGACCTTAAAAGAAAATAAGAATAGAAACAAGATGGATAACGAAAAGCAACGCAAAGAAAATCATTCAGTTCATTTGTTGCTAGGACGGTTGCTAGGACGGTAGGAAGCAAAACACCCCACTTTTCCTACTTGCCTTCGTCAACAAGTGCAATTTCAATTATCTCATTTTATGGGTTTTTTTTTTGTATGGATTTTATTTATCTCTCGAAAAAAGTTGGGTTAGCAAATGCTCTGGAGTTTTTTTTCAGATTTTTAAAAGTTTTAAATCGTTTTTCTTAAAGAGTAAGTAAATGTCTCATTTTTAAATATTTAAAAATAATAATAATAATAATTCAATACAATGTAATATGTAAATATTGTATGTAATTTTTTCATATTAAAATATATAAGAACAACATTTCACATATTTAAAATAATAGCAATTTTGAATACACCCCATTATGGGAAAACATTAATGCAACATTGTTGTAAAAATTTTAACTTTAAATATTTTATTTTACTTCTTACAACTGTTTAAAATAATTAAATACAAATATTTATTACAAAATTCTAATACTATGCCTTAAGATTATGTAAAATATGTATTGTTCTAGCCTATCTTCTAACCCTATTTTCTTGGAGAATCCCCATTAATTCACACATTAAAAAAAAATTACCGGTATTTTACCGGTAAACCGATATTTTCATTTTCATTTACCGAATTCCCGGTAAATGAAAAAATCGGTAAATTTACAATCACTAGTGATTTAGTTTTCATTATTATTATAACAAATCATTTTACATTAATCCATGGATAATATTTGCTATACTAGTAACTATATTTTCATTCGTTCAATAATAGTATATTAAAGTACGAGTTTCATAAGGCATGATTTTGTCGCACGAGTTCAAGTTTAGAAAACGAGCCGCAGGCGAGTTTTCTAATGAACGAGTGCGACAAAAAGCCTTATGAAACGAGTCCTTTATACTATTTTTTCTATTTTGCATTATAAATTGATAATAAATACTTAATAAAAATCTCATTAAAAATGTTGAGTTTTATTTTTATATGAAGTTGGTCACATTGACATACGATTGACATTTGACGAATTCAAAATTCAAATTCGGCTATTTAAATTGTTTAAACAATATATTTCATAATATAGTCTCTGTAAACTGTAAAAAATGAGTGATACTGAGACAAATTTATCTTGTACGCCACCACAACTGCGTGAAATTGCGGATAACGCCGTCATAAATTTATTACCGAAAAAAACCAAAAGGAGTATATGAAAAATGCTACCATCAATTTGAACTATGGGCTGTACAGAATAATGTCAACACAATATCTGAAAACATTTTATTGGCATATTTTGAATTACAAGGTAAAAATAAGAAATCTTCTACCTTATGGTCTATGTATTCCATGCTGTTCTTGCTTTTCCATTTATAAAAATACAGACATATCAAAATATATTAAATTACAAGCCTATTTAAAACGATTCTCTGAGGGATACGAGGCTAAGAAATCTAAAATTTTATGCATTGAAGATATTAATAAATTTATAGAAAAAGGTTCTGACGCATTGTATTTAGCAATAAAGGTACGATATTATTTGCAAAATGTAGTTTTTTATGTAATGGATTTAATTTTTAGATCGTTTTAATAATGGGTTACACAGGTGCCTGTAGACGAGATGAATTAACAAATATGTCCATACATGATTTAGAATTTAAGAGTGATATTATTTTGGTGACAGTACCTAAAACAAAAAATAATATCGTAAGAGTTTCTGCAATTACGGATGAAAGATGGATTACTTTAATTAAAAAATATGTCGCCCTGCGACCAAAAAATATTAATCATTCAAGATTCTTCCTTACATATCGCAATGGTTATTGTATATCGTGCCCGATTGGAATTAATACGATTGGCAAAATGCCTAAATTAATAGCTGATTTTCTAAAATTTCCCAATTCAGAGCTTTATACTGGACATTGCTTCAGACGTTCTAGTGCTACACACTTAGCAGACGCAGGCAGTGATTTGCTGACTATAAAACGTCATGGTGGATGGAAGTCATCTGCGGTAGCTGAGGTTACATCGAAACATCTATGAAAAGTAAAGTGGCTGTAGCGCACAACTTATCAGGGCCAAGTACATCTGGTCATTCTAGAGTTATATCATCGAATGATTCTCAATCACAAGAGTCTACCATTAAAGCCAATAACATAACTCAGCAAAACTTTGTTACGAAGAATTTGCCTGGCATAACAATACATGCTCAAGATACTTGTTCCGTCAGTGTAAATGTATACAGACAGTAATTCCACGTTTCATAACAATAACAATGTAAACTAAATTTGTATAGAATTTTTGATTAAAGTATTTACAATTTACATGCATTAAACGTCAATTTTGCTTTCTGTCATAATGTATTCAATACAGCCAACCTATAGAAATGAAAAAAGGCGTATCACAATGAAGCACTTTTCGATACGCAAAAGCGTGTTACAATTGCGTTTTTATGAACGCAAAATAGAAAAATAACTTTGTTAATAATAAGAATGAATTTTACATTCATTCTGTTCATCTTTCGCTTAAACATGGTGATTTCACTGGTCTATTTTAAAATGTTTGCACCTGCTTTTTTGTTTTTGTCCGAAATGTTTTTTATAATAACTCATTACTGATAATTATATTCAACCAATTTTAATTGCTGGTTCTCACTTTGTGCACCTACTGATGAACACTATTTTTTTAGTTGAAACATTTAGACTAATTTGACATGTTAATTATGTATTAATAATTAACTAATATGATTAATTAGCCATATTCCACCAAGGATTTTATTTGTTTTAACAAGTATTGGCTACAAAAAACACAACTCTCATTTCAAAGTAATAAATAAATATTTGATAACTATGTCTGCATGTAGAAAACTTATATCGAGTATGCTTCATTTATTTTCATGTTTGGTGTTTTTTTTAATTTGATAATGGACAATTTTACCTTTTTGACGTGTAAGTACACTTTTAATGCATAATTTTTTAAAATGTTATTTGTGATTGTTGACTTATATATTTTTTAGATCTGCTAGTTTTAATTTCCTCAGTTTTATATTTTAAAAAAATTTTAACACAATTATCTCTACTAATCAATCAATCATTTGCATTTCCAGTGATCTGAAGATGGCTTTTTAAAAAGCCGACACTAGTAATCATATAATAAATATTAAATGAACGAAAGAACGAGTTTTATTACTCTTATCTAACATTCATCTAGTTTATGAATGAATAACTTCATTTTTTATAGCAGAGCCTAATATTTAGCTGGATTATTTAATTTCGAACACGTGGGCTTAGATAAGTAATTGTATCTCTTCTACATGGATAATAATTAAAGCCCTAATACAAGCATCAATAACAAAAATGTACCACCCATACCCTTTTTTGTGCGAAATTTTTGAATGGCACCCAGATTATATTGTAAAACTAAACGTACCGAAGAAGATACAATTCATTTATGGGGCCCAATCTGACACTTCCTATATATCATAGGAGCAGGGTGTATAGCAGCAACACTCCTCACTGACACGACAATGTCCGACGTTGTATAAAATACACGGGCCTTTGTGAAATGTCACCAGCACATTGTCTACCGCCTCAAGTCTGTAAAATTCTCAGTTCGTGATAAGGAACATTTATCAATCGTGGCGTAACGGATGTAGAAGGTCCCCACAAACGGAAATGATGCCTGTTCAGAAACGAGGTATAATAAGATATATATATTAACGGCAAAGATTAAACTATGAGGGGAACTACCTACAGTAGCAGGCCATCTACAGAGGAAAAAAAATGATGAGCCAAAGTGGATACCCTCTTTTCCAATGTTATCGCTTCCTTTAATAAATAAATATTGACGGATCTGGGCTTAAATTTGAAGAAGGGATAGACATCGAACTCTTCAAGCATTATATACAGGTATTTTATCGTTTAACTTTTGACTGAGCGCAAATAACTTTTTTGTCATATTGGATAATAATCAAAATATTTGCAATGATTTTTTTTTCGCTCAACAAATTCTACTTTAAAAAACATGATGACGCATTTTTTTTTAAGTAGAAACTTGTAGATTGGAGTTAAATTAAATCTTGTGGTGATCTTACATCCATAATTAGGTATATTCGATAACTGAAATAGGTAATGAATGAGGCAAAGTAAAATTCTTCTGGGAACTTATAACCAGAAGAGGTTTACAGAATGCTTCAACCTGAGTAAGAACAACGTTCGCATATTAACAGGAATACTTTCAGGCCATTGCAGACTGAAAGGACACCTGAGTAAGCTTGGATTGGAAAAGGAATCTGAATGTAGATTTTGTGGGGAATCCACCTCCTCTCAAACTGCGTAGCACTGTGCAACTCGAGGGCATTGCACCTGGGAGCATGTGAAATCGAAGAGGGAGACTTACCTAGACTGGGGCCCTCTGACATCCTACACTTTCTGAAAGGCATAGGATTGGAAGGCCAGCTGTAAAGCAGCAAGAATAGGGGACACAATAGATCTTTTAGGTCGCAGTGTAACATCATCCTTCTATCTACATACATACATCTAAAGAAGTACCTTCCTACATAGAGTAGGCGTCTTTAAAGAGGAATCTGTATGTAAGAGGAGGAGATAGTCCACCACGTTGTTTTGGAGTGTATTGAATTGGAACGGCAATTGCTACACACTAAAAAAAATAGGTACCAAAATTTTCTTGGTAGAAATCACTTTTTTTGATAAATTTTCGCATTGAATGGGGGTAAACGTACAGAAAACTGAGGAAAACTTTAAATCTATCAGGAAAAAATTATAAATTCCTAGAATTTGGAAAATTACAGTTAATAATAATGAAATTTGCAAGTGGCGAGGAAATAAGTAAGGTGCTCATGCGTAAACTTAGAAGATTCGGGTTCAATTCACACGTGGGTCTATTTTCTTGTTATTCTGGAACAATTATACTGATTACTAGAGACCAGATTATATTTTTTGCATATCTTTAATTATAGTCTATATGTAGACGTATTACACTAATTGAAGTTAATTAGCGCTAATTAGTGATTGCATATATTACATATTTAGGCATTTCGATGCATATTTTTACAAAAGTTGCATATATTGCATATTTAAGCTTTTTCTTATCCTTTCTATTAGTAAAAATTCCTAGTAATTCCTAATGTAGATCGACAACCGACAATTCTCAGAACGATAAATCTTTTACATTGGTTTCTCTAATACTTTTTTCCAAGAACTGCACGTGTTAATTTCGCCTAGCAGAAGGGATGTGGTAAATACGTTTTATTATTATTAATTCCCAAATAAACTATTCATTCATTGAATATCTTTGAGCGAAACAGCATGTAATTGTGTTACGTTTTTAAATACTGTGCGTACATACAATGAATATAGCGAACAAAATTTCTTTATGGATTAAGCCATATCCTGAACTAGTAAAGGATGGCGACAAAATATTTTGTCGAGCCTGCAGTGAACTGGTAAGTTTAATTTTACTAAAAGCTTTACAATTGTTTTTAAATTCTTTAACTTTTGATATATAATGACAATTGTTGTTGTTGGTGTCTTCTGAGAGAAAATACCTGATTGATTAAGACGCTAAAACTCCATCATATATTGGAAAATGTGAAAAACTAAAGCGATCCGCATGTGTGCAACAATCTATACGTCAATGTGTAGCATCAACTTCACGAAACTCAGAACAAGAAGAATATAATACGGATCTGTGTAACGCATTAATTTCGTCTAACATACCATTAGCAAGATTAAACAATGTTAATTTGAAATCATTTCTGCAAAAATATTGCAAACATAATATACCTCACGAAAGTACCTTACGAAAAAATTATGTCACATCTTGTTACCAGCAAACATCAGCAGAAATTCAACAATTGGTAGGGAATAATTTTATTTATATTATGGTGGATGAAAGTACGGATAAGTGTGGCCGTTATATTGCCAATTTGTTAATAGGAATTCTTCATGAAAATATTGTAGGTATATCATATTTAATTTATTGTAAAGAACTTCAAAAAACAAATAATGTGACAATTCCCCAATTCCTTGAAGAAGGTTTATCAAATTTCTTTTTACCTGGAAGTATACCTTGTGAAAAAACTTTACTAATGTTGTACGACGCCGCACCATATATGATAAAAGCCGCGCACAATTTAAAAAAATTTATAGTAACATTATTCATATCACTTGTTTAGCTCATGGGTTCAATCGTGTAGCCGAAGACATTAGGAATCAATTCCCCTTTTGGTTAATGATCTAATTAGCACTGTCAAAAAAGTATTTTTAAAAGCACCTTTACAAATCCAATTTTATAAGGAGCGACTTCCCGGTGTTAAGTTGCCTCCTGAATCGATTATTACGAGATGGGGTACATAGTTAGAGGCTGCAATTTTTTTCGCCGATAATTTTGAAGGAATAAAAAATATAATTCTTGAAATCACTGCTGACTGCATTGCTCTCGAAAACTGTAAAAAGGTAGTAACATCAACAGAATTGCTATAAAACCTTTTGTATATTAAGTCAAATTATAGCTTTGTTTCAAATTCCATTCGTAAACTAGAAACGCAAGGGATGTCGCTCTCGGAATCAGTCGAAATAGTAGACGAATTTGATATGCCATGTAAGAAGGTTAAAGGTACAATAGGTAATTCTATATACGATAAATTTAAAAAAGTGATAAATAAAAATGCGGCGTATTTGAAATTGAAGAAAGTTAAGAAAATTTTGGAAGGTGAAACAGTAAACGATTTCGACTTTAATTTTAATTTAGAATGTATTGCAAAGTTAAAAAATGCACCAGTTATATATGTGGATGCTGAAAGAAGCTTTTCTATTTCGAAACATATGTATTCTGATAAAAGAGAAAACTTTCTTTTACACAATTTTGAAAAACATTTAATTATAAATTGTTTTAGAAATATATGTTGTGAAAAAATTTTGTGCAATAAAGTTAATATTTAAATTTCTGCTCTTATTTATTTTATGTAAAAATTTTGCATATTGTCGCATTTTTTTTTTGGATATATGCCCCCAGGTTTATGCATATTTTCTCAAAAATCGATGCATATATGTGCGCATATATTCCAGTTTTTCTTTGCATATAATTTGGTCTCTACTGATTACTAGACCAGACTATACGAAAAACATTGGAAAAATTACCTATAGTTTGAAGTATTACTTCTAAAAGTAAAATACTTGTACGGGTTTAGGGGCACCATTTTACCAATTTTTTTTTAGTGTGTACCTGATTATACATATATATTTAAATCAATCCAAGAGCTGACAAACAAATCATATCATTTTTATGCGTGTAGTTTTCTAGATACAATACAAATAATTTTTTTATAGTAGGAAAATAAAAATAGAGTTTGCTTTATTCACTTACGACATGTCCTTCTGGGCAAAAATTCCATAAAAGATAACGGCAATTAAAGTAAGTTTCAATTTTATATCTATATATTATATTAATTAAAAGCAGATTATTACAACTGTAGGACAAAAATGTAACAGAAAGTTTGCTTGAAATTGTCGTTAACTAAACCATTTCGACCATTTGTAGCAAGGAAATAAATATCTAAATGGATTTGTAATTTACTGTTCATTTTACCAATACATTCTTCCTTCCCTTCCCACAATTTCACTTAAAACTCTAAGGTTAAAACACAAAAATAATAATTTGAATGTCACAAGGAAAAGTTCAGAGTTAAGATATTGAAAAATTGATTTATTTGTGTAGTATTTACCTCTTTATCGAATTTATTCCGCGCTCCTTACTCGGGCGGAATAAATTGTGCTTAAATTTACAACTGAAACATTTGGGATTTGCTCCATAATTGACCGGAAACGTGACTCTTCGTCAATTTGCCTTCGGATATAGCGCGTCTATCTGTTTCGAGCTTAACTATCACCAGAACGGGAACATCTGTTTTTTATTTCGGATATTTCTGAATTATGCTTTCAATTTAGCCACCTACTGCGGTCATGTGTTCGGCGTTCGACGAGAGTTGCAGTAAGAATACGATGTAATATCTATAGAAAACATAACATCTGTTTTCCCGAACGATAGCGCTATATATGTATGTATACTAAACCGAATCTGTTGCTAAAAATACACGAAACAAAACAAGTCGATTCACTAACGACTTGTGCGGTGTTAGATCGATCTGACTATGCATCTAAATTTATATATATATAATTTTTTGTACATCAACCGTGGAATTATATCATAAAAAAAAACCGCGTAACAACAGATATTTTACAACCGATTTAAACTTTGATTTATGTAATGGAGCCATTACTGAGGATTCAAGGAGTTTTAGGAAAGAAAAAAGACGGGCTTTGAAGAGCTAAGCAACGTCAATGACCCCTTTGTATGTTTATTCTATGTGTTAATACTTAACAGCCGATACGTGACTCAAAAATCACGGAATCGTTTAGATAAAATCGAAATAAGTGAGGTAATGCTTTGGATAATTCTATTGTTTAAATTTAAATAGTAAAACATTTCATTCTTATTTAAACATTTTAAACGTAAAAATTCGTCTGGAATATAATATATAATTACTGCCTTCCACATGGTTACAATATATCAATTTAAACGCCAGAAAATAATTCAATTTTCCTATAACGTATTTCAGCTTACTCGATCAACTAGGAAGTGCCTGGTTTATAACAGCTTGGTTGGCTGGGGCTTAAATTTAATCTCCTCAGTATGAGAATACGCACAGTGTATTAAATTAAAAAGCAGTTAACCGGTCTACAATGTTGGTGTAGGTAATGCTAATACCCTAGGTTTAAACAAACGAGGTAACTAAAGCATTAATAATACCCGAGATATAGATATAAATAACTTAGCATTTATAATTTTATTTTCGAGATAAATCCTCACAAATGTATTTTTACCATCTTTTAAAAATCACTTATATTATTGTACTACCAAATTAGCTACTTACATATTTGTGTTCGATATACAAGAAAAAAAAATATGTAAATTAATGGGAGCTGCATATATGTAGTTTTGCAGGTTTTATACATTTTACGACATACCCTTTCGTTCTGACGGAATTATAGCAATAAGTAATTACCTATTAGCTATTAGTGTGTTATTGATGTATATCACGTTAGCTGCTTTATTTAGTTCTAATTATATTTTAGGAAAGATGCATTCTGGATATATGTTCTTACATGAATCATAAATGAACTCCATATGTGGGTAACAACCAGCCCGCTGTAAGATTTGATCCGGCCCGCGAGACATTTTGAAAAACCCAATTAAAAAAAAAATATTACACTACTTACTCATACTCACTCCAAATGAGGAAGATCGCGTAATATGGGGTTTGTCGCTTGCTCCTGCGGAATCAAGTAAGCGAGCAAGCCGAGTGGCGGCGATCATCAAAGAGTGAGGCGGCAAACATCAAAGCCTTTGATGTTTGCCGCCTCACTGGCGGCGCAACAAAAGATGACAGCTTCTCAAATGTTCTACACTAGACGATTCTAGATCATTCCTTCATTTTCCCTATATAAGCGGGTTGATGGCCCGAAATTTAGTTCAGTTCTATTTGAGCTACCGAGGTGATACTTCGACAAGCGATATCCTAGCGAACTGCTAGTGCCCTCAATTTGCTTTGTGACTCTGTGTGCATCTTGAGTGCTTACTAATTTATTTTGGTTATAAGTTCATCGAACGAAAAAGTAAGCGAAATGATGTCTGGTGGAAAGAAACGAAAAGTAGATGCAGAGGGTCGCCAGTTTCAAGAAAAATGGACTGAAGAATTCTTTTTTATCTTGCACAATGGTAAGCCTATTTGTTTGCTGTGTAATGAATCCATTTCAGTGATGAAAGAATTCAATATAAAGAGGCATTACTCAACTAAGCATCCAATGCTGCACTCACTGACAGGACAAATAAGAAAAGACAAAATCCAGAAGCTTACCGCAAATTTGGAAAAACAGCAGGAAATGTTTCATAAATAATGTTGTGAAAGCTAGTTTTATAGTTAGTTCAAAATTGGCAAAGTCATTAAAACCATTTGCCGAAGAGAATTATCAAGGAGTGTATGTTAGAAGTTGCAGTGTTTTGTGTCCTGAAAAGAAAAATGAATTTGAAAAAATTAGTTATCAAGACGAACTGTTGCCTGACGTATAGAAATGATGGCTAATGATATAAAACAACTTTGACTGACCGTATGGCTGGTTTTGAATCATTTTCCATAGCATTAGACGAGAGCACCGATTTGTCTGACACAGCTCAACTGGCTATATTTATTCGAGGTGTGATAAAGAGTTCACTGTTACTGAGGAATTGCTTGCTTTTACAGCCGCTAAAGGAACCACTACAGAGAGGACATTTTAATGAAGTTGAAAGATATTCACAAGTTTTGGTTTGCCATGGTCAAAAGTAGTTGGTGTATGCACAGATGGTGCACCTTCTATGGTCGGCTTACGTAAAGGTTTCATCGGAATTTGTCAGGAAAAGCAACGAATTAAATGTGCAAAAAGATGATTTGATAGTCCTTCATTGCATTATCCACCAACAGAACTTGTGTTCTAAGTCCATTCGACTCCAGAATGTAATGAAGTGGTAGAAAAACCATCAATTTTATTCGATCCCGAGGGCTTAACATCGTCAGTTCAAGGCGTTTTGGATGAAATATCAGCCGAATATGACGACGTAACATATTATTGTGAAGTCAGATGGTTAAGCAAAGGAAAAATGCTGAAACGGTTTTACGAGCTTAGAAATGAGATAGTAGATTTTATGCAAATAAAAGATAAACCACTATCTGAATTGACTGACCCAAAATGGATATGTGACTTAGCATTTCTGGTCGACCTTACAGGCCATTTGAATGATTTAAATTTGAAACTTCAAAAACAAGGACAGTTAGTAAATGATTTGTACAGCCGCTTGAAAGCGTTTCGAAACAAAATCCGTTTGTGGGGGGCACAGTTGCTGTCTGGTAACAGTTACCATTTCACCACGCTCTCTGCGTATGAAAATACTGCTTATGCTCAATATGCTGAAGAACTCAAGTTACTGTCGGAGCAATTTTCGAACAGATTTAGCGATTTTAAAACATGGAAGACAGTTTCAATTTATTAGCTACTCCAACAAAAAGTAATGTACAAAATGCTCCAATACACTTGCAAATGGAATTGATCGAGCTTCAAGAAAACTCACTCCTAAGATCTAAATTTGAAGACGTGGAGTTGTGCGATTTCTACAAAAAATACCTTGAAGAAGACCATTTTCCGGAGCTTAGAAAATTCGCAAGAAGATTGATTTGTGCGTTTGTGCAGTACTTATAAATGCGAACAGTTCTTTTCAATGATGAAAGTTATAAATCAAAACATCGGTACAAGGCTGACTGACGATAATTGGAAATTCTTTACGTCTTTGTATCAGTGGAATTCATCCAAACATCGATGGATTAGTTTCCCAAATTCAAGCTCAAGGGTCTCATTGATTTCGTTGTCGCTATTTAACTTTCGTAGTTTTGTAATAATTCCAAATTTCACGATTTAATTATAATGTTGTACCTATTTGTTTCATTTCATTTTCTTATTTTAATAAATTGCATTATAATAACATTGTCGTATTATTTCATGTCGGATATCTATCGCTAAAAATTATGAACACTACTTTAAAATGCACTACTTTTAAACGCGGCCCGCGAACGTATTTGCACACTAAAATTTGGCCCACAACATGTCAAAGGTTGCCCATACTTGTTTTATATTTTTATGCAAAAATTAGCAGCAGACGGAAAACCACTTTCTGTTCTTAAAATCATGGTGAGAACATATTCAGCCATTTCTGATTGCTGTTGGGGTAATAATATTAAAAATGTGCCAATAAAGAGGTTTATTGGCTGAAATTTAATAAAAAAAAAATTACATACATGTCTTTCTTTTTAATGTATTTAGGAACTTTTTCTTTCAGTGTAAGTATACTGGATATCGTCCGGGTTTAACTTTGTGAGATTGTACCAACCAACTTACCCACAACGTATTTAAATATGAACTACACTAAAATCCAAAACGATCCCTGTTTCATATAGCACATATTAACCGGTTCTCTAGTGGCTATAAGAAATGGTTGGAAAAGACTATTTCACGACACTACTGCATATAAGATATCTTGAGAAATTGGGAAGAAAACGCTTGTTTTCCGTTTTAATTTGCGTTTACAAACTTGTTCTAAGTTGCAATTGGAAGCGGAAGTGTTAAGTTACGATGGTTTTATCGATCCCCTTAGGGATTAATCCCGAAAATGTGTATCTTTTTAAGTGCTGCTAAATCTGACTGGAATAAATACCTACGCTGTATTTAAAGGTTAATTAACTAGGGTTTTACCGTTGTATCTACCAATATAAAGCTAACGTCCTGCTGCCGCGCGGGCAAGGGAGAAACGATACGATATTGAATGCGAAAGGGGATTGTCGCAATGTTTTATTGAATTCCTACAACATAGCGGGGTAAGGTAAGAAAAACACTGCAGGCGTTTTCCAAAAGCGATTACGGTAAATAATGCGGATCAATTGTCTGATATTCATGGCAAATTCCATACAAAATCACTATAAATGCATGGAAAGTGAAAAACTTATATACTAAACGTCTTTTTTATTTTACCTTTTTTATTATTTACGCGTAGAAAACAACATTTACTGCCTTGATATTTGAAGTGTCGAAATATATGGCTTGTCTATTAATATACAGATCATTTAAAAAGAGAGAATGGATGGATTTTACTTTCGTGTTGTGTACACCAAAAAAAAAAATAGTAAAGTCCTTAAACTGTTTCAAAAATAGCTGGCCAATTTTTTACCTAAATGAAGAAACAACATAACTATACCTTATTTTTTTTTAGACTGTGTTGAGTAATATTTTTGCATCTAATGGAACATATCTACTATGGCATTCCATCAATAACTGTTTAACTGACAAGGCATGGAAGTGCAAAGTAAATAATTCAGGTATAAATGAATTCGAATAGACTTTTTGGAGAATGAGAATACATACCTCTACGCTATAGGTATATAAATTACATTATTGGAAAATCATGCCAATAATTGTAAGTGATAATCAACTAGGAGTACCACAGACAATTATTGTATCCTACATGATTACTAGAGACCGGATTATATGCAAAGTGACTATATTTTATTTTTTGCATATCTTTAATTATAGTCTATATGTAGACGTATTACACTAATTGAAGTTAATTAGGGCTAATTAGTGATTGCATATATTGCATATTTAAGCTTTTTCTTATCCTTTCTATTAGTAAAAATTCCTAATAATTCCTAAAGTAGATCGACAACCAACAATTCTCAGAACGATAAATCTTTTACATTGTTTCTCTAATACTTTTTTCCAAGTACTGCACGTGTTTAATTTCGCCTAGGAGAAGGGATGTGGTAAATACGTTTTATTATTATTAATTCTCAAATAAACTATTCATTCATTGAATATTTTTGAGCGAAACAGCATGTAATTGTGTTATACGTTTTTACATACTGTGCGTACATACAATGAGTAGCGCGAACAAAATTTCTTTATTTAAATATTTTGTCGAGCCTGCAGTAAACTGGTAAGTTTAATTTTACTAAAAGCTTTACAATTGTTTTTAAATTCTTTAACTTTTGATATAAAATGACAATTGTTGTTATAGGTGTCTCTGGAGAAAATACCTGATTGATCACACCGCTAAAACTCCAACACAATATTGGAAAATGTGAAAACTAAAGCGATCCGCATGTGTGCAGCAATCTATACGTCAATGTGTAGCATCAACGTTCACGAAACTCAGAACAAGAAGAATATAATACGATCTGTGTAACGCTTAATTCGTCTAACATACCATTAGCAAGATTAAACAATATTATTTGAAATCATTTCTGCAAAAATATTGCAAACATAATATACCTGACGAAAGTACCTTACGAAAAAAGTATGTCACATCTTGTTACCAGCAAACAATAGCAGAAATTCAACAATTGGTAGGGAATAATTTTATTTATATCATGTAGATGAAGTACGAATAAGTGCGGCCGTTATATTGCCCATTTGTTAATAGGAATTCGTCATGAAGATATTGTAGGTAAATCATATTTAATTTATTGTAAAAAACTTCAAAAAACAAATAATGTTGACAATTGCCCAATTCGTTCAAGAGGTTTATCAAATTTCTTTTTACCTGGAAGTATACCTTGCGAAAAAATTTTACTAATGTTGTCCGACGCTGCACCATACATGATAAAAAGCCGCGCAAAATTTAATTTTTTTTTCATAGTAACATCATTCATACCACTTGTTTAGCTCATGGGTTCTATCGTGTAGCCGAAGACATTAGGAATCAATTCCCTTTGATTAATGATTTAATTAGCAATGTCAAAAAAGTATTTTTGAAAGCACCTTTACGAATTTTATAAGGAGCGACTTCCCGGTGTTAAGTTGCCTCCTAAACCGATTATTACGAGATGGGGTACATGGTTAGAGGCTGCAATTTTTTTGTATATTAAGTCAAATTATAGCTTTGTTTCAAGTTCCATTCGTAAACTAGAAACGCAAGGGATGTCGCTCTCGGAATCAGTCGAAATAGTAGACGAATTTGATATACTATGTAAGAAGATTAAGGATACAATAGGTAATTCCATATACGATAAATTTAAAAAAGTGATAAATAAAAATGCGGGGTATTTGAAATTGAAGAAACTTAAGAAAATTTTGGAAGGTGAAATACTAAACGATTTCGACTTTAATTTTAGTTTAGAATGTATTGCAAAGTGCACCAAAAATGCACCAATTACATCTGTGGATGTTGAAAGAAGCTTTTCTATTTCGAAACAGATGTATTCTGATAGAAGACAAAACTTTCTTTTACACAATTTTGAAAAACATTTAATTATAAATTGTTTTAGAAATATGTTGTGAAAAAATTTTGTGCAATAAGGTTAATGTTTAAATTTCTACTCTTATTTATTTATGTAAAAATTTTGCATATTGTTGCAATTTTTTGCATGTATGCCCCAGATTTATGCATACTTTCTCAAAAATCGATGCATATACGGTGAGATTCAAAAAGATTGTCAATTCCGCTCCTATAGATAGTAGCAGGGTATAGGTATATGCCGCATGTTTGTAATGAAGGTTTGAACTAAGTCGGTGTTACTATACTATTGTTGGTGATATTAAATGTAAATATAAACAATTTGAAAAAAGTTATAAGATAAATAAACGAAGGAAAATTACAACACGAACACCAATGTCACTAAATGTGAGGAAAATTGATTTATTGTATGAAATTTGGATGTAGCTAACTTCACTCATTAAAATGGTAATAAGTATAGATAATTTTTTCCGGAGAACAGTTTTTTTATTACGACAATATATATAATAATAACACAGTATATGCGCATATATTCCAGTTTTTCTTTCTGCATATAATCCGGTCTCTAATGATTACTTACGAGTAAGTATTTTACCTACTCTCGCATTGTTGAGTAAGGTACTGGCCGATTGTTAACAGAATACATTTTTATTTACTTTTGAGGTGTCGAGTAGATTGATAACACAGGTACCTATAGATTTTCTTTCAGTCAATATGTTATGCTTTAAACTACTTATCGCTAACAACTAGCTATTTAGACACTGGAAGAGAATTGTGTTTGTGATATACCGTCTTAGAGCGAGTTATAACACTTCATATTATAAAAAACAAATGGGGATTCAGATAATCGGTAGGAAAATCAAAAATACTGATAAATAAAAAAATGCAGGTAAATGCAAGGGTACCTGTAATGCCCTACATAAACTGATACGAGAAGTGCGATTTAATGTGAATTTATAAAGTACAATATAATGTAATTGATATGCTGGAAATAAAAAAATACTGTTGTGTATAATATTCCTTGAAAGTATTTGCAATAACGGAAGGAGAATCAATGGTTTTATTGTCAATTATAATTGCTGAGTTAGCAAATGAATTGGTACTAATATATTTAAATTATTTATATCTCATGCGGTCTTATTTTTATTTTCATAGAGTGCTTTGTGTTAATCAAATTATACTTAGTTGAAGTATGTAATTAATTTATTATGCCTTTCTTTCTTTAACTTGTAATTATTTTGTAAAATCGGAAAAAAATAAATATATGAACCATAAATGATCTTTTTAATTTAATATACGAGTAATGATAAATCAATAAAACTTACTACAATTATTTCAACTAATCAATCTTTATTATAGGATTAAAACAAGCACCACAAATCTTCGTTATTTCTCTCTGAATTACAGATAATGTAAAACTACTAATGTCGCTTTGGGACAAAGCTTACGCTAAATTTTGGAAAACTGTGCACATGAATTATTATAAGGAATTGGAAAAAAAAAATATATAAAAAAAAAATGTGTGGAGATAGAGAAACGAGCTTATTTTTGATTTCATTTCAAATGTTGGAAATCCTTGAATATCATATCGAAAAGACATCGCACCACCGGAAATGGATGGCGGGCATGAACTCATTGTCAGTCGTAAATAACAACATCATACGATACTTTGATCTCAATTATAATTACAATCAAAGGTTTATCTTCTTTTTTTTATTTTTACTTAGTAAACAAATGCGTCATCTGCAGAAGCATTAACTTTATTAACACTAAGTATAATGGACCAACTAAATATAATCATGATACATCGGATGTGCTGGATATATTTTTTAAAACAGTTGGTGCATATAATTAATTGTTATATTCTTTCACATTTGAAAACCCTTCTACATAATACCTATTTCGAAAAAACCTGTCCTCTCTTTTTGTGCTAAAACCATGTTAGATTTTTATTCTATGTTCCCACGTTTCTTGAAATTACCATGCAGGAGTATATTTAGGGAGTATATTTAAGTATATAATAAGTATACCTAGCTACCAATCAATATTTCGCCAAGGACACAATTACGATATCATTTTGTTAATTGGTTAACAACAGTATCTTAACCTACAACGGATAAGGGTTTGCTTACAGTCCTAGTATCACTTGATTTTAGTAAAGGATTCAATACTGTGAATCATAATTTATTACTTACTGAATCTGCAACAAAAATTCTTACAATGGTGAAACATGGTAAAACATGGTGGTTGCTATTCAAGCTTCTTCAATTAGTCCCATTTTATTTTCATTATATACTTGCAAAATTTTTGATCAAATTAAGCACTGCACAGCAAGAATGCATGCGGATGGTACTAATCTATTCATCTCCCTCTGCAGATTTCGCAGAGGTAATTCAAAGAATTTAGAAAGATCTGGATACAATATAAATATCGTGTGGTAATGAATACCACCTCAATTTAAACAGTTATAAGTGTTCTGTATAGGCAAGGATAACGATGTTACTAACTTTGCTTGAGTCTTCGAAAACTTTCGAATTAAACATCGACAATTCCTTCAGATTTGAGAAGCAACTCTCAGTCTATAACAAAAAGGCTGTTCAAAAGATATTGTTTCCACATCGTTAATATTTGCCACGTGGAACGAAATCTATACTGTTTAACTCGTTGGTTTTGTCTCAGTTTTCGTATTGTTTCAGCCCTACTTGGATGGGATTTCTAAAGACTGTCAAGTTGAAATCAGCTGGTCTTGAATCAGAACGCATCAAGGTATATATGCTTATAATATGATGGGCCTTTATTTGTACATTAAGTCGTTATAATCATTCATGTGAAAAATTTTCGCTCAAAAGTTTAACCCACGCACCATATTAAATCAAATTGATAAATTATACTTGGTGACATTAGAAGTGTTACATCCGGAAGTAATAATTGGTTCAATTAGATTTTTTAGCATCAGAATAACTACATTTAAAGCAAGCTATGGTAAGAATGTGAACTCTTTATCCTTGATAATTTTTTGCGAAAAAAAAATTATCTCTCAGCTCATTATGAAGAAACCAGTTTATAAGAGTTGACTAGTACAGAAATGTTTAGTTAGTTCGAGGGCGTCAAAATTATCACCTTGTTAGTGACTTTGACAGAGGTATAATTGTCGCCTATCGAGATGCTGGTTTGTCCTATCGCAAAATTGGCCACCATATTAATTGTACTGCAATGACGGTAATGCGTGTGTGTCATGTGTGAACAAAAGAAGGTAGAGGAACACGAAGAAGACCAACTGGTCAACCGAGGCGTACCACAGAGCGTCAAGATAGGCGCTTCAGACAACTAGCTCTACGAGACCGTTTTGCTACTACGCATCAAATCGCTGACCAATGGTTTGGAGAAGAAGATAGACCTGTTACTATGGGTTCACTATATTGCCGCATTCTAGCCCTTGGACTTTTTTCTGTAGCTGTTGAGAGGCATGTGCACAGGACTGTTAGAATAATATTTTGGGGGCTATTGCCCATGGTAGCTGATGACTTATCTTTATTCAAGCCAGTATGAGAGTATGTTGATAATATCCTACAAACCACTTTACTAGCTTATCGAGATAGCCGTCCACATGTCCTTTTCAGCAAGCCAACGCCAAATAGTCTGTGTTCACAATATTAGAGCCACTTACGATATTAGTAAGATAATGAAGCAGATCAGCAATTTACTATACATATATTTATTAACATTTTACAAAGGGTTTGCTAAAGAAATTGTTTGAGCGCCTTTTAACAGCTTCTGTAGAATTTGCTAATGTTTCATCGTAGGTGGCTCTAATATTCTGGCCAATGATTGTACCTTATTTTTTTTGTGTAGAAGGTTTTCTTAACCGAATCTCATTGTCATACTGAATTGAACCACATCCTGAATCATCCAACTGCAGTTGCCGCGTTGTATGTATTTTCGTAGTAATGAACTGTGCCAGTTTTGTTTGAATAAGCTCAAATGTTGATTGATTTTCAATGTATTTTTTTTTTAATCTTCATCGAATGGAACCAATTGCCTGGACATTAGTTAAAAATATATAGTGTGATGATGATTTTAAAAGAAGTTGAAGTATGAGATGAAAAGGTTTTTTTGAGGGACAACATTTTTATTTAAATCATGAAAGTCTATACGTAATCTTTCTTTTATTATCTTCCTTCTTGCAGACTAATGTTGCAGGAACAGCAAACTGACTCTATGACCCTTCAATTAAATTTTTCTTCCACAGTTTTATCTTCAATAGTACACCTGTAAGATCTCTTACTACAATATTTATCAATGATTAAATCAATATCGGTTTCGTAATCTTTCACTGTGCCTACATCATATTTATCTTTAACAAAAACTGATTTATATTTTCAATCAATTCATTTATTTTAAATGAATAAAACTCTGATCTATCATTCATTAAAATTTATGATGTATTTCTGAATATCTTCATTTATATCTGATAAAATCCATTTCCTTGTTCTGTTTTTCTTTTTCGAGAGGTATTTTATTTTTTAAATGTTCTTGTAAGTTTTGACTTATAATATATTAGTAAATCATCTGTGGAATTTTCAAATTTTTTTTTTTTTTGAATTAGCTCCATTTTTTATATAATCCAATCCAATTAAAAAAACATAATCAAAGTTTTGTTTATCTATTACAAAAAAATCAATGAAATTTTCTAATTCAAAATTTTTCCCTTCTATAGACACCATTCCTTCGGTTTTTTCCATCCACGTTGTTCATCTTTAGTTTCAACAAAAAACAAAAACTAAATTCCAAATAATCATTTAATATTAATTTTATCTTGATTAATTTTGTTTTATTATTTTAATTACTTAGCTCATTTTCTAATTCTGAATTGTTGACACACTTTATCTCTCTTTTTTTCTTTTTCGTTTCCATTGGATTTAAAGCAACGTGAGGGGACTCAAGATGATTTTTACTTTAACAAAAACTGCATGGTTTATGCTTCTCAAATGTTTCTCTGGTTTTGGAATTTGTATTGCTCTTATCTCCAAAATTTCTCTTATTAACTTATTCAAAATTTTCATTAATAAAATCTGCAGTCCTTTTTCAGCTTTCCCTGTCTAGGTATTACATATTAATATAAAGTTTGGCAAACCTACTGCAATAAAATCTATTAAGGTGCCTGTATCAATAGAGTCTCCTATTTCTAGTAAAAGTCTTTCTTTTTTTATAGCATAATCTAAGAGTGAACCAGTTTTATATTTAAAGAATAAAGTATAAGTAGTATGATTCCACCATTTGCTTGTATAGATTCCACAGAAATTCTCTCTCGAGTTTGTCCATTCTGAGTTCAATGTAACTTTTATGAGCATGTACCAATGTAAACATGAATTTTCCAAAAAAATAATCTGTCCAATCTTTTCTTCATCTTGTATTATTTCTATACGATCACACTTTTTTCAAAAGTATTCATTAATTGATGAATCCGTTGATGATGTTTTCTGATAAGTCTTTTAATTAATTTTCTTTTTCGTGAAGTTTGTTTATTATTTCCAACACATTACACATACATTTTTCTTGTGATTTTGTGGTACATTTGCATTGTAGTTCAAGTATCTTCCGGATGAGATTTCTTTATTATACTATGATGTAATCAAGATATTGTCATGTTTATGAATGGTTACGTTTAAGAAGTTTAATTTGCAATCTTTTTCTATCTCTAAGGTAAACTGTATTTCTGGATGATAACTATTGAATTGTGTTAAAGTAGAGTAGATGTTAGTTTCAAGTAACAAAATTATACAGTCATCAACATATCGTTTATAGAATGGAACTTTAAAGTTTAATCTTTTTATTACTGTCTCCTCTAGATCTTCCAACACAAGTTGTGCTATCACACTAGATGTTGGGGCTCCCATCGCCAAACCATCAATTTGTTTGTAGTATTTGTTTTCATATTGAAAGTACATAGATGTTAATGTTATTTCTACAGCCTTTAGAAATTCAGTAATAGGTAAGGTTGTAAATTCTTTTAGTTCATGCCATTTTTTTGTGATGATTTGTTTAGCTAGTTCAATTGGGAGGATGTTTGTGTACATTGAAATTACGTCGAACGAACATAGTTTTTTCATTACTATTTAATTTAAGAGTTTTGAGGAGAGGTATTGCATTTCAATATTTGTTCGTTAACATGTACGTAACTTTATACACTGTGTTTGTCCCATATACAGGGTGTATCAAATAAAAAAGTAAATTTTTGCTTGGGTGTTAACTACACGACATATAAAGTACAAACCCACCGAAAACGGATTTCATCATTAAAGAATAAAAAAAAGTAAAATTTAGAGCCAAAAATTCTTTAGTCCGGGCCTGATGCAAGGAAACGTAATGTTAAGCACCCGCTAAACTGGGTATTATGTATAAATACATTGCATTCATTTAGTATTATTCTTAATGGTATGCCGTAAGTTCATTTAACGTCATTCTGAATAAATAAAGGCCCTTGTAAAAATAGCAAAACTGAGACATTTTAAATTTCCTCTTTTTATAAAATAAACATTCCTTTTTTTGTTAAGAGCATTCTACGTAAGTCTACAAAGTATTATTTTTAATATCTTGATAAGACGTTCGAGTTTCACCGGATATGCGACTTCAGTAGTTACAAAAAACGTAAATATTTTTGTTTTGCTTTGTCGAATCAAGAGTTAGTTGTTAATAAACGGTACCACATGAATCTGAGTTATTTCTTTTGAATTTATTTAATCATATAACGCAAAATGAATTGAATCGAATTACACAGAAATAAATGTAGATACAGAAAATTTGCAAACACGCCTTTTTACTATCTATACATTCCCGCGCTTTTGCCGATGCATCAAGCTTCGATTTCCTTTATATGAAATCATGATGGTCCTGAAAAGGATCGTTTTTTTCGAGACGGGAAGAATTTAAATAAAATGTTCGAAGTGGCTTGCACTCCAAGCGGCGATCCACACAAAACTAACAGCGGTAATGGCTGAATGATAGTGGTATGTGGGGGTATATTCGGGACAGCCTTTAGGTTGGGCACAGGTGCGGCTCTATCCCACGGCATTTATAAAATATTTTTTTTCTCGTTAATGCTTACAGATAGACCCCCTGTGCATTAAGGCTTTTTGATTGTATATGATTACAGCTGCTGTATATTATTATATTTACCTCTATATCTGATACACCCTGTACAATTTTAAAATGTTTACCAATAATTATGACAGAAAACCATGTTGGTTTTATACCGAGTGTAAGAAAAAATTTTGATGTGTAGTAATTAAAATTTTAATTTAGGTAAATAGTTAATACAAACTAAAATAATTATAGATGCTAAAAAAATATATTACAGATGGATGGTTTTGAAAAAGGTTTACAATAAACCGGAAGGTTGTGACTTTTGATTTATTCCCAGCCATAGTTCCAATTAAGAACATAAAATTAATAACTGATTATAGGGCCAATTCTGTAACGCAACCGTTAAATTTAACGTCCCTTTAAAATGTGAAAAACTAACGGACTGCTAAAGTTTTTAACAGTATGTGGTATTCTGTAACAGCAATTTTTAGTATTCTGTTAAAATACCTGATTTTAACGTGCTGTTAAAATAGATGATTACTGTTCCTAAATGTAGGGATAATAAATACATGAATTAGGAATAATGCAGCAATTTTGTATGTTCGGCTAACTTCACTCCATTCTTCTCCATATGTTTCCTTGCATACTTGCATACGTTGACGTTTCCTATTCCTAACCAAACAAAATTATTCATATCCTATATATGAAATAATGTCACGAAAAAGTCGAATGACAAAAAATCAAAAAGAAATAATTGTGAATTTTTTCGAAAAGAACGATAGTATGATAAAAAATACAAAACATGCTCCCTCCGAGTTCAATGTAGTAAATAAAAAGTGGGAAGAACTTGTCAGTTTATTAAATGCTAGTGACGGTGCAAAAAAGACCCTAAAGGAGTGGAAAGAGGTATACATGTAATAGTGCATTGCGTTTTATAAAGTATTAGCTACATTTTTTGTTGTCGTAGGCAATAAATGAGTTTAAAACGAATGTGAGACGAAAAGCCCGTGCTATTACATATGATCACCAAGGTACAGGAGGTGGTCCTGTAAAAGCAAAGCCCCTAAACGATTTGGAGGAGCGAATGCTATCATTACTTTCGAAAATTGTAATATTAGGGGCACCTGAGATACCAGAAGCTGGTATAGTAACAGCGGGACCTTCCAATGCTCTACTTAACTTTGTAGTTGATACTCCGCTTAACGTTGTAGTTGATACAACACCTGATGATTACATAATTTTAAACGAAGAACCAGAATTACAGACTGTAAGTATTTAAGCAATACAATAAAACTAACTGCATTTAATAGCTATAGAATAGCAACTATTATAGTACAATGCTTCTAGAATGTAGAAAATAGGGAGAATGTGACAGAGGTACAATGTGTTCCAAAAAGAAGTAAACGTAAACCATTGCCATTGGACGATTTAACCAAAATACATCAAAATTGTATGGAAATTTTAGCAAATTCAAACAATAATCTAGCTAGCAGTCTATCTCAACTAGCAAAAGCAATCCAGAAAAATAAAAGACATCAGTCTGCTGCACTGTCTATTACATTTTGATTGTTTTACCTGTGAGAAAGGAATGTTTTTTTTTTGATTTATTTAAAACGGAGAGAATACGATATTTTTTCATTATTTAATTTTAATATGTAGAAAATATTTTACTTTGGTTTTTTATTATTAAGTTGAACACAGAAAATATACATATATTTATTTTTTATTAATTTAAACAAGCAGAGTGTGATTTATTTTTTATATTTATTTAATAATATATATATTGTTTTATACCAAAGATGTTATTTATTGTGCTAATTATTTTAAAATATGTAGAATATGTTTTGAGTTTTAATGTTCAATAATAAAAAAGCAGAAATTGCATAATTTTTTATTATACTAATGAAATATAAAAACATTAATTCAAAAAGTTCTCTTGCAATATGTTGTTCCTGATTTCACTACCCATTGCAAACCAATTATTGTTGTCTGCTATATTGACATCTTGTTGGTCTGGAATGATATTTATGTCCTCAGGCAATTCAACATTAAAGTGGCTAGCTATATTGTGGAGTATTCCACATGAATAAATAATTTTTGCAGCCCTTATAGGGTTGTAATGTAGTGCTCTATGTCCTAGTAAGCAACGAAACCGTGACTTCAGAATGCCTATGGTATGCTCAACTTTTATTCTGGCCATAGAAAGATGATTGTTAAAGCGAGCTTCTGGTTCTCCTTCTTGTGGATTATTGAATGGTGTGAGTAACCATGGTTCCAATGGATATCCACTATCACCAAATAAATAGTTTTCCTGACCTGCTGCAAATTGATTATTTAATATATTCCTAACAGTAGAACTTGTCCAAATAGCACTATCATGTACAGATCCCGGAAACCTTGCATTCATATTCAAAATTTTTTTTTGTGCATCACATATAATCTGTGTATTTATGCTATAATACCCTTTGCGACAGTAATAAGGTGCAGCAGGATAAATTTGATGATGTTGTGGAGGGGCAATTATTTGAATTTGCGTACCATCTATTACACCTACTAAATTTCTGAATAATGGGAATTCTTCTGTAAAATCCTGTTTGAGTGCATTAAACTCATTCCTTGTGTTGGAAACTTAATCCATTGGTTTAATAAATTTGTTATCATTAGGTCTGTCACTTCTCTAATACAACGACTTACTGATGGTTGAGATAAAGCAAATGAATAAGAACTACCCACACCACACTGGTAACTACCATGCCCCCAAGAAATGTAAAGTTGCCAGCACCCTTATGTGTTTAGGTATATGTGTTGCTCTAGTTTCTGCTTCCATAAAATTACTCAGTTCATTGACTAATTCTCTAGAAGCATGTTTGTCCAATCGAAATAATTTGATAAAAATTTTTTCTGGCAATTCATAAGGATTTGACAAATCTCTAATACTTCGCTGAATTCTGCGATATCTGTTCCTAAAACAAGTTTTTTATCATTTATTTAGTAATATTTATATTTAATCTTACCTCCGTCTAGCGTTATTTATTTCTTCGCCAATCATAATATGAAACAGACCGTCAAATATGTTCGCCATTTTTACTGTTAGTTTTTAAAGGCTACTTCTTAGGTAGGGTTTAAAATTTAGAGGTTTTAAACAAAATTAACAGCATATCTGTTAATATTTAACGGGCTTTTCTTTACAGAATAGCGAAATACGATTAGCCCTCTGTTAAAAAATAACATATCCTTTAATTTTAACAGTTTTGTTACAGAATTGGCCCTTATTGGCTAAAAAGTACCAGAGAAGAAAAACCAGTTTAATTACAAAATTTAATAATGTTTCCATATTTAACTAACAGTAAATAATCAAATCAGCATACAATATTGAAACGCAATCCTTAAATAAAACAAAAAAGATATATTAAAAATTTGTAGTGAACAAAACAATTATGATTTTGTCATTTATTAATGAAAAAAAGAAATATTTATAAATAACATTATCCCTTTAAAATTTACATTTCTACACATTTTTTAATTTGAAAAAGCTTTTGTAATAAGGGTGAAACGTCGTTATACATTTCTATATTTTCTCTAAGAAGGGCCTAAAGACCAGCAAAAAAAGAAAGAAGACTAATAAGGGAATATCTATTGGAATGCTTACATAATGTCTATATACTTTACTAATTTACAAAGAGGAGGAACTAGAGAGGAATGAAAACTATAGGCAGTAAAACCGAATATGGCCTCCGTTGTAGAAAGAAAATACGAAAAAAAACTTGGGGTGTTTACATAAAAGAATTAGTGATGAGTGTATCAATATTCTATGTTCTAAAACAATTGTAATAATTACGTATTTTTTCGTTTTTAACCATTATAAAATGATAGAATTCGTGTCCAGGGATGGTGCAGGTTAAAGCACACTAAAACTTTCTAACTCTTATAATGTCGAAATTTTCTGTCGCGTATAAAAATACCAAATCTGACCCGAGGCTAAAATAAACGTTTCCCTTTTATTAATAGGCGTTATTATATCCTAGGCGGCTCCCGCAAGGCGTTGACTTAAGCAGGACCTTTTCTCGATCTAAAAGGACCACAACGAATACGGTTACAATTCATGCGGACTTTTTTTCTGTCGGCCCTTATACATACATGAGTTTGACTTCACAAAAACGCCAGTCCCGTGTTTACGGAGTGACCCCGATGCGATACATACTAATTTGAGATGGTTAGCGGTGTGGCCAGCGCTATCTTTTTCCCCTTAAATAAAAACAGTGAAACGCGCCGATTATTCGCAAGGATTTATCGCGAAAAATATCGTGTATTTGTGTTGTATGTATACGCGCTGTTGTATGTATACGCGCTCTTGTATGTCTCGTATTAACACGCCAAAACTAATTCGTCCTAGATCTAATATACGCGTTTTAAGCTTGTAATGTAAAGATTATTAAAACGCTTTCACTTTAGCGTAAATTAAATTCATTTACAATTCACGGCGTGTTTGCGTCAGGCATTCGAAATCTTACGATCATACTTCCAAAACCTTGCAATTAATTAAACACTAGAAAGTAATTGAATTTGTTTGACCATTCATTGTAAATCGACTCGTTTTTTTTTCCAAATGTATTCATTAATGAATTCATCAAAGAATATACACTAAGAGAAATGAAATGATTATTTCAACATTTTTCGTAGTGTCACGAATTGATTGAGCATTGATTTAACCATGTTGCATTTAAGTGAATCATATGCACCTATTTGAAACAAACATATTTATATTGTTGCACACTTTAGAGTTAATTTAACAAGATTATAGTGTTCAGGCGTAACCAATATTTTATCTTGTTGTTTAATCCACAAATTGTCGATTTGATATTTGAAAAAGGTGTTCTTTAAATATTTACTATTGGTGTTAACTCAATGAAATGTAATATTTAATACTATTACATTTAGGTGATCGCACATGCGTATAGTTAGTCAGTATCCAACCTCCATAGCAATAAGACTACAGAGGAAGTCTTGAATGTTTGTAGTTACGTCATTAACAGGTCGGTAAAGTAAAGACAAGCGTAGTTTCAAAAAATTGGAAGCATTCATATAGACAAGCGAGATAGAAGTATATAACATAAGTCGTAGCTACTTAAGCTATAAGTATCAACAAACTAGTTGAAGTGAGATAGAATACGGTCGAGTAATACGTAAATAAGACCTTTCATAATGTTCACTTCAGGGCATGCAACCACGCCATTTTAACCCATTTTACCGCTCCGTTGACATTTGACATCTGCTTTTTACTGTTTATTGACCCTTCTTTAGGTTTGAATTTTTACTTACTTCTATTATTTCTTTTACCAAAAGTTCTTTTCAGAGCTATAGTGAAGTAAATCGTTTAGTTTGTGGTAAGTTTAGAGGTGTTAAAGAAACATACAAAGACTTAAAACATTTTTTTAGGTTACAGTTCAAGATGCCTGGTAAACGACTTAGTTCTTGTTGCCAAGAGTTGGTCAGTCGTTTACTAGTGTATTTCGAGGAGGAAAAGCGAAATGGAAGTCCTCTAATATCCGTTGATGCGGTCCATGAGGTAAATTGTAATTGGTTATTATTAAATTAAAACTTACATACAAATTGTAGAGAGTTGCGAATGCTTTGGGCATTTCTATGGGTATCATCTACAACACAAAGCGCAAGAAGGAAGCTATATCTGCTGTTCCTTCATCGAGTGCTTCAACAGCCCTGTACAAGCCACGATTGATGCCCAAAACATGTGATGTGTCAGAGAGAAATAAAATGGATGTTCGTAAAGTAATTTATAGTTAAGGTTTATGTTATTGATGAATTACTTCGAGCACATGGGCATAAAGTTTCAAGACTTCCTCTGTATCTCTGCGATTTCAATGTTATCGAATTTATATGGACACATGCGAAAGGATATTATAATAACCATATTGGTCGGGATGGTTAAGGCGATAAACAAGTATTGGGAATGCGGCAAGAAAATTTGGACAGCTGTACACCAGACTCCTGGCAAAATTGCATAAATCACACAGGGAAAATAATTAAAGAGTGGTACGAATGTGAAGCAAACATGACTTTGTTCTGACAGTTAATTGCGGATCAGAAGATGAGAGCGAAGACACAAATTAAATATATTTTTAATTTCACTATTCTTTTCTTTCAATATTGACATATTTTAATTTAATTTACTGCAATATTATGTTTTGTATATACCATTGTATAGAAATTATGTTTGCTACATAAAATAAAAACATCTTTCGTTTAATTAATCATTGGTAACGTATATTAAACTAAATACTTTTATGTTGCTTGAATATTTTCTACATTTTAATTTGCAAATAGGTTTTTTGATATGAGAACTACATTATTGTGGTAATACATTATTTCATTGAGAACACATTTAATAATAAGCTTAGCCTGATCACGACAGCATTGTCAATAGAAAAGTCCACTATTTAGAATCCTATTAGTTGCATTACTCATGATTGTTGTTAAAACGCAACGTTCACTAAAAACTGAACCAATCCTTTCAGTTATAAAAGAAAATCTACTAAAACTGCGCATAACCTCATTAAATTTGACAATTGTCATTTCGTACAGTTCATTGTAAACAATGTTGGTGTGCCTGAATTTGTTTCAGACGCTGCATACGTCATAAGCAAATATGACGTAACTACAAACATTCATGATCTGGCCTGTATGTTTGTAAGTTTCTGTAACATTAATATTGAATAATAAAGATAATCAAAACCCATCGCGCAGTATATATATATAGTCAGAATAAAAAAAAATACAAAAAAAAATCAGTGAAAGGAAGAAAAAGTGTAACAAATTATAAAAAAGTGTCAGAAAGGAACAAAACAAAATGGAGAATATATCTCAACCCGAGAAGATGAAAATGGAGGGCGACCTAGCAAAAAATTGGAGGCAATTCAAAGAAGATTGGGAATTATATTCTACCGCGAGTGGTTGCAGTGGGAAAACAGCCGTAATACAAACAGCGACGCTGTTACACTGTATAGGAAAGGAAGTTCGAGAAATTTTAAATAATATTGAAATTACGCTAGAAAATACATCGATCGACAGCCGGATGCAGGAGCAAGACAGAAGACACGTTTCACCCAAGGGCCGCACAAGGATGGAAGATCATTGGAAAGAGGTGTCCGGCAAATTCAAATAAGATCGTTTGTAACGGATTCGAACAATTCTCGAACAGGTCGGTGTACACGTTGTAATTTCACGCATGCGCAAAACAGTTGTCCAGCTTATGGTAAAATATGTGATAAATATAATCCTAAAAATCATTTTGCCTCTAATTGTTTAAGTAAATCGATTAATATGATGATTAAAAACCAATTCCGTTGAAAATAATGATTATTTGATGGGTAATATTACGAAATCGGTAAATGCTGATAACGAATTTTGGTTAAATGTTGTTATTAATGATTTATTATGAAACGTTAAATTGTACTTTCCTTTCAAATGTATGAATAAAACCTTTATAATTTTTTATAAATTTAGTATATAATGCCCTAAATGTTTTTCTTCTATTACCTACTATAGTCTTCCTAATTAGGCAATATATAGCTATGCGTTGCTGTCAATGGACTAATTGCTAAACGTGCGGGCAGATTTTTAATTTCATCGATAGATCCATCGATTATAGTATATCTCTGTTTAATACATTAATGATACAGTAATCGATGAATCCATCGATGAAATTAAAAACTCGCCCGATCAGTAACGTGATTTTAAGCAAAATCGAAAATGGTTCCACTAACAAGAAAATCTTTTTCGTATAACCACCTAAAGGTGTTGAATTACATGCTAATAGTCATTCGATGAATACTACAGGCAGGTTAAATGGAACAATATAAGTTTTGAATCAACATTTTATAGTGCTAAACCAATATTATAAAATTATAGAGACAATTATTACTTCGTGTGTGTACAACAAGTAACTGTGTTGAGATAATGTTGTTGTATTATTCAATTAGCAGGTAGAAATTGTTAATTGAAAATTAAGTACCTGTTCAAAGAATCACGCGTAGTCTGTTTCTTATAACATTTATTATTATTCAGTTAACTAAGGCAATTTAACATTTTTTTACGTATTGCATTAACACTAAAATATCATTGCTCATATTGAAAAAGAAAAGTGTTCAATACACCATTTTATTAGTTAATACAACAATTTTTTTCTCTCTCGGTGTAGTCTCCAACACACTAAGTTCACTTTTAAATGTTTACGCCAATCAATACTGTTATAATTCTATTTCCGTGTTCTTTTTTTTTTTTTTGTTCCTCGTTAATAAAAGTGAAAGCCAGCAACGCGCCGACGATTTCGAATCGGTGTGCTGTTGGGAGGGTTTTCGAACCGCTCTAGCGGAAATATTACACACGGTCGTAATAAAATCACAAATAAAGCGATTGCTAGGCTTGTGTGCATCAATTTGCCCTTCTGCCATTGTGTATCGGCATCCAGACCACCTTGTCCTGACTGCCTAACGGTAGTTTTATTGTCCAGGTGTACCAGAATGCGTGCAGATATTGTGCAAGAAGCTGCTAGCACCGCATGGGCATATAAGCATATATGTAGGTATGTACCATCAGGCACGGTTGAATCTGGACGACTGACAAGCGGAAAAATAGTACCGGCAGACACATTATTACAAGCGATTTTAACCTTTGTCCGCATTTATCAACTCCCCTTAATATACTTCAAATCTTCGATCGTAATTTTAATAATTCAAAAAAAGATAAAGCAGCAGCTAAGCGAGCTAATATAAATTCAAGTTGTAAGTTACTCAATTTTTTCAGAGACGTTTCGACTGCAACTGTGAAATAAGAGAATAGTGTATTCTCTCTACCTTGAAGTTTAAAACATTATCACACCTGCACTGAGAGAAATAGATTGTACTCTTTAATATAAATATATTATGCTTTAACATATTTTATAGCTTCTATAGGGAAAATCATATTTACTGCTGAAAATATTTGTAGAATAAATTTTTGTTAATAATGTTTATTAACTCGTATAGTAGAGAAAGTGTATATACTTGTACTATTAATTTTAGCATTCATGCTATTAATTGTTAATATAAATGTCCAATAACGCTGATAATTTTTGATACTGATGCTTAAAATTTTTATTGTATTTTCTGTAATGTAATATTTTACTGTGTGCAATACATGATGCTCAAACTTACTATGTAATCTTGTAATGCTTATATAGTAGTTAAAATAGTAGATTATAAGTAATAAAATAATATATCATATACTGACGCTATGCATTGATATTTACCTATAATGTAATATATAGTGCTATACCGGGTATTCCGCAATTCTCCCGCAATGAAAATGATGATATTAGTTTTATTTTCTATTTCTATCTAGAACCATTATTGCCAAAAATATTTTCTTTATTAAAAAAATTACTTATATTATCCTCCGCAATTATGATCATTTATATATGGCTTGAAAGTCATAAGCATTTTGCTGGAAACAGTCCTATCTACCGCAGCTAGCATGTTGTTTCAATGGAACACACTTTGGATTAACATTTGTATCAAACATACAAATCTATATAAATATTGTCAAATAAGGTGTGGAAATTAAGTTGTCGAAGAAGATAAGAGAAACTTAAAATAAATCCATACGATATAAGATACCATTAAAAGAAAAAGTATAATCGAACAAAGCATTTATTTTTCAAACGAACTTAATAAAGTAAAAATAGAAATGCTTTCCTAAATTATATATACAAAAATTGAAACGTAATTTCGTTTTCAATATGTTAAAACTCTAAAGGAAGTTGATGTCACCCCAATTTTAAAATATACACTTACACATAAATACTCTAAAATCATTCCAAAACTGTCATTTTATTAATTGTTTTCAAATCCTTTCGTTCAATTTACCCCAAATAACATAAAAAGACGTCCGCTGAAACACAATTAATCAAGTAAATTATATACATTTTTCGTTACTGAAAGGGTAAAAGTATGGATGATTCTGGAAGATCCCTGCTTATTTAACCCTGCTTACTTTAACGCTGCATAATAGGTAAGTAATAAACTGGAATTGAAAACGAAAACTAGACATAAGGTTTAGAGAAGATACACTATGTAATTTTTAATAGGCGTTTTCGTAAACTGCAATCTAATCGATCAGATCGTGATTGAAGATCCTTCAGATTACTCTACAAGTTGACGTGAATTCATTGAATCAAACGCAGACACTTTTGATCAAGCGCCATTTACGAACGTTAAGGTCACGATTGGATCAATCTAATCGTACTTTTTGAAAACTCCTGATATTATAACAATTTGTAAAATTCTAACATGTATTACCTCATTAACATAAAACAAAATCATCACAAGTACGCAAGTGTTAGGTTAATTTTGTATGAAAACATAAGCATCCACTACGAAATATATTATATTATCTATTAAGTACATACCAAATATATTTACTAATTGTGACAAACTCCAATCGATTAACATTTTATGTTTGCACCACCCATTATTTTTATGATTGAAATCACATAAGATACATAACAATCAGACACAAACAGGAAACAGTAAGAACGTACTAATAAACATGGGTCGGTAATTTTAGATGGCAAAATAATGCCGTCTTATTGGTCAGTTTCATCGGTAAAGTTCGACGATGAATAAAGCACAGGGGTGGTCAACGAGTTATGAAAATTTATTGTAGAAAGTGGATACGCGTCTAATACCAGATAATATTGCAGACAATAATACTACTATCTATATAATCCACGCAATTATGCAGGGTTTCAGCAATTGAGTATATTAACATTTAGTTTCATTGAATGTAGATATAGTAAAATCCAGATTGTATCTCTCTTTATAGATATTTTAAAATCTGATTATCTTACTATTAATAAACAACACAGCATTAAGTACCTTTTTGACAATAATTATTTTAGTAATTAATATTTATTTATTTATATTAATTTATATTTATATTAGTTTATAATCTAATTTCTAATTAAATTTATGTGACATTTTTCAAGAGTACTAAACACGAAATGAAATGATGTGGCTACAATGTTTCTGTGGAACTTTTTTTGTAAAAATATGTTTTATAGTATCCATATGTCATTTGAAATGACATATGTATACTACGTACTGCTATGGCATGGCTCTCCGGTTATTTGACTTCAATGGTGTTAATTTTCGAAGATCAAGCTTTGGCTTTGCCGCGCGCAAATTCTCACTGAAATTTTAATATTTGTGTATTTTGCTAAGATTTTAGTAGTTTTGTTTGATGTATTTTATTGTTCAGTTAGTTAGTTTATTTTCTTTCCTTTATATGTTTAGTTTTTGTTTTTCATGTTTTAGGTCCTTCTTAAAAGGCATTTTCTATGATTTTTGCGGCTGACGCAGCGCGCGCAATTGCTATTACTGTATATACGCGTTGAGAGACCTCTAAAGGAACTCAGTGTCTGAATTATTGTCGCGTATGTAAGTATATGTAAATATTGAGCTCTTTGCATCCATTTTGCAATCTTTCATTTGTAAGGATTTGTTCGTTATTTTGTTAATTTTGATCATCATTCAGACAACTCAGTTTATTAATTGGTGTTATAATATTGTGCACAATTTATGTATAAGGCCCGTTAATAATTTGTTCTAGAAGTGACCGCGTTAAGAGTTTAAATTTTCCGTTTTTTTTGTTAGTTTTAATTTTATTGTATTTTAATCACCTCGGGGTAGGTGAACAGTAGCTTTGAGCTTGTATTTTAAATTTCATTTTGATTTTACTTGTTTCTCCACGTGTGATTTAATTTAATTGTAGCTTGCTTTGATTTTGTTTTGAGACCACGTGAATTTTTTGTGGTTTAAGATTTTCCTTCTAGAACGAATCCACCATTTTGTTTGCTAAAGGATTTGCATTGTCCTTTTTAATTGTAAATTCACGAAGGGGTTATTTTAATCCAAGACATTCAGTCTTAAGGTTTTTTCCCCTGTTGATTGTAATTAAATGTTTTTTTTTTCTTTTTTATATGGAAATTTAATTAATATATATATATATATATATAAATATCATCTTAAATTACAGTTCTTTTATTTTTGAATCAACCATTTCAATCTTTGGGGATTTTAAAGAAAGTCATTTTTTACAAACGCCCACTATTACTTTTCATGAAAGTTACTCTGAGATCAAAGAATCTTTTGCGCCCTTTTAAATTCATATTTGCTAAGCTAGCTAAATTAATTTTGTCTTTTTTAATTTCTTTAAACTTATATGCTTGTACAATCAGTTCACAGCAGTACGTTTGACAGCGTTAGTAATGATAATGATGATGATCTTTATACACTAATATTCCAATAGAGTTAGCCCTTCAATCAATAAAAACCCATTGGCAAGAACTTTTACTCCTCTACCACAGAAAGAATTTATTAATGCTTTAGAAATTACTTTTCAAACCACATATTTTCAATATAACAATGCATTTTATAAACAAATCTATGGATGTGCTATGGGCGCCCCCATCTCAAGCGTAATAGCTGAGCTTGTCTTAGAAGATCTAGGAAATCAAATTATCTCAAAATTAGACTACCAACCTACTTTTTACAAGCGCTATGTTGACGATTGTATTATATGTATACCAAAGAACAAAATCCAATATACGACCAAATTATTCAACAAACCTGAAATTTACTGTAGAAAAAGAGCACAATTCATTTTTTTAGATTTAACAAAAATTCACAAGAATAACAGATACCTAAACTTTTCGTCATGTGAAACCCTTTCTATTAAAAAAGGTGTAATTACTTCCTTAGCCGACAGATCTATCCAACTAACTAGCCCAGAATTTCGTCCTGCTGTCTTAAAACAAATGAAACAAATATTAAAAATTAACAATTACCCTGAAAAACTCATTGACTCCATATTCAATAAATGTTTACACAAATATTATAATTCAAGTCATCCTTCATTTCAACAAAATAATAAATCTGACGTCAAATACATAGCACTCCCGTATGTCAACAAACTATCTGAAAGCATTAACAAAATTTTAGCCCCATTTAACTTTAAAATTGCACACCAGAATGACAATAACTTAAATTTTTTATATATAAAACCCCACTACAAAAGTAGACCCACATAGTGTATAAAATACCATGCAATAACTGTGATGGAGTGTATATTGGTCAAACTGAGCAACATCTAACAGACAGATTAAATGGACATAAATATTCTACTAATATAACCTCTCTCAAAAAACACATGTATAATGAACACCACACATTTAATTTCGACCACACTGAAGCATTAATAAAAGAAAAAAATTACAGGGCACCTAACATACTTGAAATTATTCAAATAAAAGAGCATAATAACTCAATAAATGACCGTCAGGAGATCGCTGGCTTATCTAGTATTTATTTTTCTATAATACAATAATCAAAATATTGCCCCTATGTTTATCGTATTTTATATATTTTAAAATCTTGTACAAAATTTAATTAACATCACTGTATGTATTTTTACTTGTTTATCATTTCAAATGACATATGTATACTATAAAACATATTTTTACAAAAAAAATTGCACAGAAATATTGTAGCCACATCATTTCATTTCGTGTTTAATACTCTTGAAAAATGTCACATAAATTTAAAGAGAAGTTTTCGCTGCTTTAAAATTTTTAAATAAATACAATTTACAAAATTATAATTTTTATTTATTACAAATCAATAATGTAAATGTTACTTTATATTTGATTTAATAATAATAATAATAATAATAATAATAATAAATGGTCTTTATTGGAAAATTGACTTACAAACATCCAATCAAGGCGGAGTCCAGCCTAGCTGTTCTATTTAGCTATTCTATTTAGAAGAAAAAAAATTAAGGTCATCATTTGTTGTTTAAATAAATCCATTCTCATCTCACCATTGTAATTCAAAATGTCAATTTTCAATTATTTTTTTTTGTTTTTTCTATTCTTAAACATAACTTCACCACATATTAATTATTATCGTCTTGCATTTTAGTTGAAAATTTTAAATTTCAAATTAAACTTTGTAAATCAAGAAAGAGTTTTATTACACATCCGCTATTACCAAGAAAACAATTTCCATTATTAATATTTTTCTTAGTAATATCACAATGTTAGGGTTTTCATTTCTAAGAAACAGAAATTTTCCTCTTAATATTCACGTAAAGTATATACTTTACTTTCTGTACATTTATCCCTATTCAACGCGGAAAATTATCAAAAAAAGTTAGTGAGTAGAAATAAATACTTTTTATTTAATATATCGCGTGTGTGAATTATTTGAGCCCTGAAAATGTTACAATATGTTATATCGGTAAAGTGTAATTTAAAAATTTTACAATATATTTATGCCACTAGTATGTATGTAAACGGCCTGTACAGTGAAAGAACTTGTTTCCATATTTTCCAGGTGAAACGAGCTGTTGTTCTTTCCATTCAGTCGAGTACACAATGGAAAACTTCCCAGCGAGTGGCAGAGGACGCAGAAGCTAGAGACGCGAAGTATTGACAAACTTTTTTAATATACTAATGCCTCGCTGATTGAATACCCACCCAAGCTCTCGATTCGTACATACGTAAACACGTACTGTGTAAGGAATATTATGACGCTCTTCTCAACAAATTACCATCCTTTTGAATGACAACTTCACTAATTTATAATTACTAGAGACCGGATTATATGCGAAGTGCATATATTTTATTTTTTGCATATGTTTAATTATAGTGTATATGTAGACGTGTTACACTAATTGAAGTTAATTAGCGCTAATTAGTGATTGCATTTCTATGCATATTTTTACAAAAGTTGCATATATTGCATATTTAAGCTTTTTCTTATCCTTTCTATTAGTAAAAAATCCTATTAATTCCTAATGTAGATCGACAACCGACAATTCTCAGAATGATAAGTCTTTTATATTAGTTCTCTAATACTGTTTTCCAAGAACTGCACGTGTTTAATTTCGCCTAGCAGAAAAGATGTGGTAAATACGTTTTATTATTATTAATTCCCAAATAAACTATTCATTCATTGAATATCTTTGAGCGAAACAGCATGTAATTGTGTTACGTTTTTAAATACTGTGCGTACATACAATGAGTATAGCGAACAAAATTTCTTTATGGATGAAGCCATATCCTGAACTGGTAAAGGCTGGCGACAAAATATTTTGTCGAGCCTGCAGTAAACTGGCAAGTTTAATTTTACTAAAAGCTTTACAATTCTTTAACTTTTTGATATAAAATAACAATTGTTGTTGTAGGTGTCTTCTGAGAGAAAATACCTGATTAATCAACACGATAAAACTCCATCACATATTGGAAAATGTGAAAAACTAAAGCGATCCGCATGTGTGCAGCAATCTATACGTCAATGTGTAGCATCAACTTCACGAAACTCAGAACAAGAAGAATATAATACGGATCTGTGTAACGCATTAATTTTGTCTAACATACCATTAGCAAGATTAAACAATGTTAATTTGAAATCATTTCTGCAAAAATATTGCAAACATAATATACCTGACGAAAGTACCTTACGAAAAAATTATGTCACGTCTTGTTACCAACAAACAATAGCAGAAATTCAACAATTGGTAGGGAATAATTGTATTTATATCATGGTAGATGAAAGTACGGATAAGTGTGGCCGTTATATTGCCCATTTGTTAATAGGAATTCTTCATGAAGATATTGTAGGTAAATCATATTTAATTTATTGTAAAGAACTTCAAAAAAAACAAATAATGTGACAATTGCCCAATTCGTTCAATGAGGTTTAACAAATTTCTTTTTACCTGGAAGTATACCTTGTGAAAAAATTTTACTTAATGTTGTCCGACGCTGCACCATACATGATAAAAGCCGGGCAAAATTAAAAAAAAAATTATAGTAACATTATTTATACCACTTGTTTAGCTCATGGGTTCAATCGTGTAGCCGAAGACATTAGGAATCAATTTCCTGTGATTAATGATTTAATTATCAATGCCAAAAAAAGTATTTTAAAAGCACCTTTACGAATCCAATTTTATAAGGAGTGACTTCCCGGTGTTAAGTTGCCTCCTGAACCGATTATTACGAGATGGGGTACATGGTTAGAGGCTGCAATTTTTTTCGCCGATAATTTTGAAGGAATTGAAAATGTAATTCTTGAAATCACTGCTGACTGCATTGCTCTAGCAAACTGTAAAAAGATAGTAACATCAACAGAATTGCTACAAAACCTTTTGTATATTAAGTCAAATTATAGCTTTGTTTCAAGTTCCATTCGTAAACTAGAAACGCAAGGGATGTTGCTCTCGGAATCAGTCGAAATAGTAGACGAATGTGATATGCTATGTAAGAAGGTTAAGGGTACAATAGGTAATTCTATATACAATAAATTTAAAAAAGTGATAAATAAAAATGCGGGGTATTTGAAATTGAAGAAAGTTAAGACAATTTTGGAAGGTGAAACAGTAAACGATTTCGACTTTAATTTTAGTTTAGAATGTATTGCAAAGTTAAAAAATGCACCAATTACATCTGTGGATGTTGAAAGAAGCTTTCTATTTCGAAACATATGTATTCTGATAGAAGACAAAACTTTCTTTTACACAATTTTGAAAAATATTTTAATTATAAATTATTTTAAAAATATGTTGTGAAAAAATTTTGTGCAATAAAGTTAATGTTTAAATTTCTGCTCTTATTTATTTTATGTAAAAATTTTGCATATTGTCGCAATTTTTTTGCATATATATGCGCATATATTCCAGTTTTTCTTTGCATATAATCCGGTCTCTAATACTTACCTACAAATCGTTCCGCAAAAAATATATTTTAATTTCATGCTTTTAACAATCAATCATGGCTTTTCTACGTTAAATAAGGGATACTATACGTTCATCCATACCTATATTGTACTTTTTGGGTATTGTTGCATTAAATCCTGAAGCCATACGCGTTTTATTACATTCAAAAAAATATATTTGCAGCGTAATTATAAATTGTTGGACGCCACAAGTTCGCTTTTACAATTAATACATCGAATAAAATGGATTAATTGATTGGATATCCAATCACAATCAAACAATAGGTTAGAAATCGTATAACTGACAAAATCGTTATAAATTCTTTAACTCTGACGAAAAATACCCGTAACAAGTAAACAATAGCGCCAGCATATCACATTCTTTTGTTTAAAATGTAATTGCAATATAGTAGCGCATTTCAATGGTGGCGTACCATGACTAATAATTAATTAGTAATATTGCGTTGTGTTTACTTTGTGTGTATACATCACACATGTATCACAACAGCATAGGGTATATTGTAAAAAATAGATATGTAAATCATTTGCGATTCTTTGTAATGTGTAATGTAACAATAAAATGCTGAATAATCAATTTCAATATTGAGGAGTTAAAAGAATGCATCAGTCATTATTTTTAGCTTTCACATTCTTTTGTTGTTTCAATTATCAGAGCGTTTAACCCAAACAATGGATACATATACAGGGCGTTTCAATTGAAAGGAGACACCTCAAATAGCTCTTTATCTGCTGTAAAATTTATATAAAATTTCGACTTACTTGTTTTTTTTTTCACATTCACTTATCTATTTTTTTTTTACTTATTTCTTAAAGTACAATCAGGATATCGGCCACCATAGATGATATTTTCAATGCCATTGATTAAGAGTTGATCACAATTCTAGTACTTTTGGATTTTTCGAACATTTTTGACTGTGTAAATCACGAATTGGTTCTTAATATATTGATGGGAGTGCACTGGCGTTACTGCATAGTTTTCTTTATGGCAGATATCAATGTGTGAAATTAAATAAAACAATGTTACCTCTCCACCACTAAAAATATGCTGCGGTGTGCCTCAGGGATCAGTTTTGAGCCCTATTTCGTGTTCACTGTACACATTCCTTTCTACCAAGCATCTCAGTTATATGAAAGCACACTTATATACGGATGATTGTTAATTGTATCTTTCTTTTACAAAATCTGAATGGGATATGGCTACTATGCGAATAAACGATGCACTTGATAGAGTTTATCGTGTTTCTGCTATTTTGATTCACAAATTAATGCTACTAAATCACAAATACTGTTATTTGAAAATACAAAATATTTTAAAAATCCCTTTTGCAAAGATTCTGGCAAGTTTATATATTTATGTAGATAGGTGACCAAACTATACAACCATATTCAAGCCTACTGCGAATTAAGGAATTATACAAAAATATGATGGTGTCAATGTTTACAAAATCTTTGCAGGTTCCAATGATAAACCCTAACAATTTGCAACAATTAGAATAAATATGAATGATATGGTTATTAAAGGTTAACTTAGAATCGAATAGAATCCCTAAATTCTTAATGTTAGTATATCTTTCAAGAGTTATACTATTTATTACATAATTATACTCAATGTTTACAGCTTTTTGGGAGAATACCATTACTTTACATTTTTGACCATTAAGTTCGATACAATTTTTTTGACACTAATTACACAGTCGATCTAAATTACTTTCAAAGGATATTACAATCATCAGAGCTATTAATTGTGCGAAAAATCTTTAAGTCATCAGCATAAAGTAAATACTTAGTATTAATTACATCACATACAGCGTTTATAAATAATATAAATAACAAAGGACCCAGATTTGAACCTTGCGCAACTCCACTTCGGGCAAGAAAAGTTCGTGATCTGATCCCCTCATATTCGACATATTGTTGCCTTCCAGTTAAGTAGAAAGTAAGAGAAAATTGGTATGTAATCCAAACTGTTGCAACTTCTGTAGTAGTAAAGGATGCTGTACACGATAATATAATATAATATTTAATAATGATCTTTTGGCAAGAGATGCGGCCAAAGAAATTAAAAGAAGGCACCACGATAGACCTTCAATGGGCATCAGCACCGTATACCGTATAAATAAAGTTTTTAACGAAACATCAAGGCTATTCTCAAAAACACAAACAACGTAGGGGTGATTAAAAAATGTCTAGGAAATATTGAAATACTTTTACGATAATCCACATCCTAGCAGTTTGAGAAGATACTTAACATATCCCTAGAAAAATATTAGGTGTTTTGTAAAAAAAAAATAAATAAAAATAAAATTAAGCAGTTTAAGCCGAAATTTTTGCATGGTCTTAAACACGGAGATGATGAAAGGAGATTGGAATTCTCTTTGTGGGCCCAAAAAGAATATCTGGAAAATAGACACTTCTTCAAGGAAATATTGTTCAGTGACGAAGCCAGGTTTACAACAAATGAGATGGTACATATTGTCCAAAAATTCATTTCTACTGAAAATCTGAGTGGGTCACAAACCCAAAGAGACAATATTCAAATAAAATAAATGTATGCTGCAGGGTACTTGTCCTTTTTTTTGGAGGGGGGTACTCTTTTTCTGAATTTGCATATGCAGATGTTATCCCAGAACAACTAATAAAGATAACCTTGAACGTCCGAAAAAGATATTATACATGCATTGAGAAAAAATGGCGGATTAGTGGAAGCAACAAGGATTTTGATTAGAAGGTACCTTTTATTTTTTGGAATTCCCACGAATAAAAAATGTTATTGTCGGTTATGTTTAACATTTTATTTAACACTCATGGTTTACTTGATCAATCCAGTGTAAATTCATAAGAAAAATGTGATTCTTGCAATCACATAGTATGCCTTGGTTTTCTATGAGAAAATTCGAAACGTTATTCAGAAGCACAGTTTAGTAGTCAAGCACTATAATTTAAAAAAAAAGTTGATCAAAATCGGACAATAGATTTTCATGGAAGTGTGCCGCTTTCAAATGGGTCACACTGTATATAAGTTTAAGAGTTATGTATTGTTATGACGCGCTATAAAATTCCAATTTGGTGTCGATTTAGATGCTCGTAGTTGTACATAAAGATCTAAACGATTGCGAATTGATAAGATTGTACACTATTGCTACGGCCTGGCACCCCGGTTTTCGTAAATTCTGTGTTTTCTTGTTATTTCTTTAAGCCTTTGTCAATGTTGCCAGAAATTTCAAATTGTTTTATTTTGTATAAGAGTTAGTTATTGAGTTAATTGTTTAGTTTAGTTATTTAATTCAATTCAATTGAAATTGTTTTCACTCTTTAATATATTTTTATTTGCTCATGTTGTTCAATGTCCTTCTTTGAGGAGTTCTTCTTCTAATGATCATTGTGCGTTAGGCGTAGCGCACGCAGCTGTAGAATTTTATATGTATGCGATTGTTAAACCCTGTGTACGTACATGTAATTTTATTTTCATTGCTGCCATTTTGGTATTTCATTTTTATTTAAAGATTTGTTTCATTAATTCTGATTTATATCATCCATCGAGGAACTCGCTTAGTAATAATTGATATTATATTCTTATGTGCACAAATTATATATAGGATCATTTATTATTTAAGTTCTGGAAGATATTTTTAAAGTTAACGAAAGTTTTGATTGGTTGTGGAATTGGTAATAATAAATTAAATGTTCTATCCAATCAATTATTTATTTTAAATTTCGCTGTGTCTACCGGTTTCGGCCTTTTGCCATCATCTGGACACACACTGAATATGAAATTTACAGAATTATATATCTAATTAAGTTATTAAAATGTTTTTGTGTACTTACGTACGTCTAAGAGGAATTAGGTGCTACGTCATATGAATTTGTAGTGTTATACATTAATAATTAACATTTTAAATAACATAAAATATAGACAATGCACAAGTAGACTAGAAACACGTTAAAATTGATTAAAAAATTGTTTAAAAATTATATGGTCAGCGTGATGTGTTCGAAAATGGACTAGGTAAATTTAGTATTCGGTTTTGTACAATGTTCAATGTGAATATTTTTTTGTTGTGTTTGAGTGTGTGTGCATTTTGTGTATGTGAATGTTTTAAATGTATGTGTGTGTGTTTGTTGTTAGTGCGTGTATTTGTTAAAAGATGGATATGAATTTTGAGTATGTAATTGTAATGAGTAGAATAATCTAATGAGAAGAATGGATGGATATTAACATGTTGTTGTATGACGAACCTAAACATTAAATAATAGTTTTGTTTGCACATGTAGGTGTGTCTTAGTGTTTGTTTAAATATGTGAAGATAGGTGGCGTACTATATTCTAATTGTTCGTTTAATAATATTACATTATTGTTTTCATTATATTTTTCTATGGTGTATGCTTCAAGTAATTTTAATTTTAGACTTTTATCACAAGGATAAATTAATTTTATATTTTTTTCCTCATTACCCGTATGTCCATTGTTGACCAAATGCTGATAGAAATTGGATTTTGTTTGCTTTCTGTGCTCATTAATTCTTATTACTAATGCAGTTTTGATTTTGACCAGGACCTTTTGTCCAAGGTTTTTTTTTTCTGCGTAATTGTAATTAATGTTTTTTCTTCTTTTTTTTTTATAATAAAAATCTTTGATCGTTATTAACGTCATTTTAAATTATGTTCTTTGTTTTTGATTGAACCTTTTCAATTTTTGGGGTAATTGGGGAAAGTCAGATTTCTTTCACCCACAATTTACTTTTCGTTCAAGTTTTAATTTGAGCTGCTAGTTTATTTAATTTTTCATTTTTATTAATTCATTTTGCATTCTCTTTTGCACCTTAAGTACACAGCAGTATGTAGTACCTATTAGGAAAACGATCGTCACAAACTAGTAATCCCCAAATACATAAATATTTGTTTCTTTACGACAGCAGTAAAAACATAGATGAAAAAAAGAGACCAATTTAGCAACAAAATGTAAAAAAGAAAGAATAAAAGAGAGATTGTTATTAATGTTATTACACAAACATTGTTTGGATGCGACAGAACACAATTATTCTTTGTTTCCTTGGGACAGCCGCGAGGCTCGACATAATTTTCAGAATAACGCCCATTAAAATATAACACCGAAAAAATATGTTTAGGGAAAGTTGTGTGACATTGAGATGCTGTCAAAACTTCCTGTTGTGGCGCCCTAACACGTTTCCGCCTCGGTTTTAGGGGTGTTAGAAGTCTACGCAAGAACTTGTACGTTTATATGCATACATATATACATGGGTTTGTATAAGACGTGGAACGTGTGTATGTACACTTCTTTTTCCCTACTTTAAAAATGGATTGGTCTTGACATACTGCCAAAGTGAAAATTATATATTATTAATGGAGGAGTAATTTAAAAAATTGCTTCGATATTCTTGATACTTTCCGTTCTAATATTTATCAAATGGGGATTGTACTAAAGTTTTTTCCTCTTACGGGATGGAAAAGTTGTTTTAGATCATTCATTTTTCATCATTTGGTACATGTCAATTTATACTTGTTTCAAATACAAATTCTATTCGAATTACACCAACTTTTTTATATATATTTATAACCAATTTTACTCCCAACTTTTTAAACTTCAAGTCTAAGCATGGTAATACCTTACATTAATGTTTCAGTTAATTAGGCTTTCTGAATTAAGAAACATTGATATACAATTAGGAAATAAAATTACAAACAAAACATTATGTCATATATCTTGCAAGCAAATAATTTTAAAAAAAATTCATCAATCCAGAACAAATTTTTTTAAAGTATCTGCTAGTTTTACTTTATAACTTGACTTGCCTACAAGAAGAATACAGGGTGATTCTCAATATATGCGACAAACTTTAAGCGCTGATTCCTGGGGTTATTTTGATCATAAAAGTTCATAAGAACATATGTCCAAAATCGCTTAGTTCAAAAGTTGTACAATGTTTAATAGTAAGTTAACATAATTAATATTGTTATTATAAATTAACAAAATAATTAGTAAAACAAAATTAACTTATACTAACTGTTGAAAATGACCGCCCCCAACTGGAATACAAGCTTCTATCCTCCGTCGTATTGACTGGCGAGTCCGTTCTAAAATACCAGGGGTATTTCGAATTGTTTGAAAAGCTGCGATAATAGGATTTCTCAATTCATCGACATTTTCAATGGGAGCCGTATAAACTAATGATTTAAGGTGACCCCAGAGAAAAAAGTCCAAAGAATTTAAGTCTGGAGACCGAGGAGGCCACGGTTGTGGACCTCCCCGTCCTATCCACCGATCTGGATACGTATTGTCCAAAACTCGCGAGCAACTAAACTAAAATGCGCTGGAGCACCGTCATGCATAAAATACATTTGTAATCTTAATTGCAACGGAACTTCTTTCAGCAGTAGTGGTAGCTCCTCTTCAAGAAATTGCGGTATACCTCGCCATTTAACCGCATCGGTAAAAAATGTGGACCTATCAAGTGATCTCCAACAATTCCGGCCCACACATTGACAGAGAATTGATGTTGATGATGGGCATTCATTAGTTCGTGCGGATTTTCTTCGGCCCATATGTGATTATTATAAAAATTAATAATCGCGTTTCTAGAGAAAATAGCCCCGTCGGTGAAGAATATTTGAGCCAAATAGTCAGGATTTTGTGCGATTTTGTGTTGCATCCATTGACAAAAAGCCACTATTTGCGGAAAATCTGCCGGCAAAAGTGCCTGCACCGGTTGAATGTAATATGGATACAACAGTTGATCTTTCAATATACTCCAAACTGTGGCCTGACTAATGTTTAAAGCAAACGTAATTTTTCTGGTGCTTGTAGTAGGACGTTCCTCGATTTCATTTAGTACCATTTCTTCAACTTGTGGAGTTCTCACTGTAGATGGGTGTCCGTTATCAATCGTCCGTTTTTTAAAATTTCCCATTTCACTAAGACGTTGGTGAAGACGGGCAAATATTGAATGATGCGGGATGATACGGTTCGGGTATCGTTCTTCATAAAGACTTCTAGCAGCACGCGAATTTTCGTTGGCAATACCGTAAATGAAATGCATATCACACATCTCAGCATTCATGTAATTCATTTTAGAAAACAGAAACTGGCAATAAACTGAATGGCAACTATTGACAAATATTGAAATGACAAATAAACAATTCCCTCTCAACAGTTTTTGAATCAAACAGGCAAATCCACTGAGACTGCATTAGTGGAGCTGACGGACCAAATCCAAGATGCCCTGACGAATAAAGAAACCGTAGTGTGCGCTTTTCTAAACATAGAGGGTGCTTTTGACAACACGCCACACGAGTCTGTCAAAAAAGCATTAATTAATAGGGGGGTAGACGGCGTGACTTCTAGATGGATGTCGCAACTACTGTCTACCAGGTCGGTGGAGGCGGAGGTGGGACATAAGACCATCTCGGTTAATACGACCAGAGGATGCCCACAGGGAGGAGTTACATCCCCACTTATGTGGAGCCTAATAGTAGACGAACTCTTGTGCGGACTGACGGATCTAGGCATATCTTGTCAAGGGTATGCTGATGATATTGTCATATACGCAAGAGGCAAATTTGAGAATACCCTCTGTGACATAGTTCAAAGAGGTTTGAACTTCACGAGAAGATGGTGTCAATCGATGGGACTCAATGTCAACCCCACTAAGGCAACCCTAGTAGCATTTACCAGGAAAAGAAAATCCAATCTTAGAACTATAAAACTGGATGGGCAAAATATAGAATGGAGAGCGGAAGTTAAATATCTAGGCCTTGCCCTAGACAATAAACTTCTATGGAACAAACATGAATTTGAAGTAACCAACAAAGCCAAAAGAGCTCTGATGGTGTGCAGAAAGTTTGCAGGGAAAAATTGGGGATGCAACCCAAAAATACTGCTTTGGATGTATACAGCGATAGTGAGACCGATCATCACCTATGCATCAGTAGCATGGAGCAAAAGAACTAATCTGGCCACCGCGAGAATTAAACCTCTCGAAAGTGCAAAGATTAGCATTTGTATGCATAACGGGGGCTATGAGAACCTGCCTAACAGCAGCTATTGAAGTAGTATTGGATCTTGCCCCCCTCCACATTGTAGTAGAGGGCGTGGCGAAAAGAACCGCACTAAGAATGGTCAAGGAAGGAATGATTAGGCATAGGCCTCAATCTCCTGACGGTGATCAAACCTTTGATATGCCCCGGGATGGTATGTTAAAAAAATTTAGCTTTGTGAAAGAATTCACCATAAAGCTAAGTAACAGGTGCGAGTGGGATCATAACACCATCTTGAACTTGAATAGAAATGCCATCAAAGGGTACACTGATGTCTCCAAAACGGCAGAAGGAACTGGAATAGGAATATATGGGCTTAGAACTATATATTTCGAAAGCTTGGGAAAATACCCAAGCACATTTTTAGTTTGAAAATATTTGTCAGTTTGAAAATATTTGTCACATACGTCAAATGTGTCATAAAAATTCTTCATAATTAATACGTAATTTTATCCAAAAACCTAAACTCTGATAATGGGAACCTTTCAAGCCTTCACATTCGAAGTTGACCACGAAAATTGAACACGAATTCAACTAACAAGGCTACAGGAAGAACACCCATCGGTGATGTAGTCTTTTTGGCAATATATTAGGCTTGTAATATTGTCAATAAATAACATAGTATAGTATAGTATAGTATTTCAGGCGGAAATACACGCTATTGGAAGATGTGTTCAGCTCATTATGGATAGGAGATATCGGAAGCAGGAGATTATCATCGTGTCTGATAGTCAAGCAGCCATCAAGGCGCTGAACTCATATGAAATCAGCTCCAAGATGGTCTGGGAATGCCTAGGGAAACTAAATTAGCTAGGCAAAAGAAATGGGAAACTAAATGAGCTAGGCAAAAGAAATAAAGTAACCCTCCTGTGGGTTCCGGGTCACACAGGAGTGGAAGGAAACGAATAACGGATAACTCGCAAAAAAGGGGCTGGAATGCCTTTTGTAGGGCCTGAACCCTTTTGCGGGTTAAGTAGCAGTACAATACTGAAGAAACTAAAAATGGAAATGGAGCAGAGAAAATCCAGTTACTGGAAAATCTCCAGGGAATGAGGCAAAGTAAAATTCTTCTGGGAACTTATAACCAGAAGAGGTTTACAGATGCATAACCTGAGTAGAACAATGTTCGCATATTAACAGGAATACTTTCAGGCCATTGTAGACTAAAAGGACACCTGAGTAAGCTTGGATTGGAAAAAGATCCTGAATGCAGATTTTGTGGGGAACAGTATGAAACATCTGTAGCACTGTGCAACTCGAGGGCATTGTACCTTGCAGCATGTGAAATCGAAGAGAGAGACTTACTTAGACTGGGCCCTCTGACATCCTGCACTTTCTAAAAGGAATAGGATTGGAAGGCCAGCTGTAAAGCAGCAAGAATAGGGGACACAATAGATCTTTTAGGTCGCAGTGTAACACCACCCTTCTATTTACATACATATACATACAACAGTTTTTGAAGAACCAACTGTGATATTATATCGTGTTAGTCATAGTTCATAATTTATTATTAAACATTCAATAATTTTAAAACCAAACCGTTTTGGACATATACTCATATGAACTTTTATGATCAAAATAACCTCAGGAATCAGCTCTTAAAGTTTGTCGCATATATTGAGAATCACCCTGTATAATAGATTGTATTTTTATTTTAAAAATCTTACTTTAACTGATAACAAAAATTATTGCGCATTTAAATAATTCTTTTATTGTATTTTTTATATTGTTTCATTTTACCATTGCAGAATTTTAACGCCTCCCGATGTTGTTATAAAGTTATGACGAAATATTGAGGTTTTATGAAAAATTGAGTATTTTATTGAACAGATCGAATATGTACTCAAATACATATATTTTTAATTCCTTGATTATTATTAGTAGTAGTTGTCATTAGGTACGTTTCACTGGTCAAATCACAACTATAGAAAAAAAAAGGGATAAGAGAAATTAGAGATTTTCGTCTTGCCGTGTAGTATAAAAGAAATAAATCCAATAAAAACTCAACAATGGAAGTGTGGAGAGAGGAGAAATATTCCTTAAGCAGGCACGATACTGCCGGGGCTCTCAACTGGTGATATCGATCCTTCAGGAAATAATGTCGGAACGAAAGACCCATAACAGTTGTTAATTTCAACTGTTAGCGCCCTATACGTTTAGACTATCCCATTGACGTGGATCGTTGACGTTGACATCGACGTCGCTTTATTAATCTATCGGGAGATATAAAAACGGTAGAAATATCACCGAAAAATGCGACGGGACGAACACGTTCCACGAGCATTGCAGGGTTAACGGGAAAGGGATAGCCAGCTCTTATAACAGTCATATATAGATATACCTTACAGTTATTTTATCTAAGTTTACCAAATTAATTAGTTAAATTAATTAATCACCCTTTATTTTAAAACACAACGTTTAAATAAAATTTAAGGCTGCATCACAGCATGTATTGCTTAGAAAAACAAAAAAAAACTTGAATGTATGAACAATTAACTGCCCAAAGTAAATTACGTTCATTAGTTGAAATTATGTTATTCTATTTTGCCTCTTTAAATTTACTCTGTTTACCATTGCAGTCCATTACCAGTCCGGCAACCGAATTAATTAGATTAGGGCATTAAATAATTTTAATATTGGCCGCATTTTTCGCCTACGTTAATTCTGCTCGGTCGATTGTTTAAATACATTTCCGCTCGTTAAAGAGACTCTTACCTAATATTCACTCCATTTAGTATCCGAAGGGATTCAAGCTATGAATTTCACCGAAGAAAAAAAAGGAAAGTGCGCGGTTATGATGTTTTATAACGTACAGGATGTGCCAAATTGGTGATTATACAGATGTATTTTTTTTTATTGCCACGTAATATCCCATTCCAGTATGTAATATTTTTACATTATGAACGTAGCATTGCAATGTTTCCAAGTAAGTGTAAACTGAAGACTTTCCACATACACTGTAAAAAATCACAGTAATTTTGCCATGGTAAATCAGGAATATTACATGTAATAACGTTGTGAATTTACCACAATAAATTATGTAAATTTTGTTTTACATGTTTTTTCTAGGATATTTAACATGGAAAAAGAAATTTCGGTAAAATTTATAGCTTTTTCATGTAAGTTTAAGATGCAACAAAAATTCAAAAGGAAAATACGGGAACAAACACGTACAATTTTGTATTTACTCTCAAAATTTACTTAAAAGTGTAAAATTGACATTTTTTTTGGTATTTAGTGCACTTTAAAAGTAATTTTACTAGTGAACTATTAATTTTGCTGTAAAAATATATCTTTCATATTTATTTGTTTTTACTTGAATTTTCGGGTAAAACTATAGATATCATGGAAAATACGAAATTCATACGCCGCAATGTGATTGGTTATTGGATTATTTATCTGTGCGGGTAGGTAATTTTATTCGTGTGTCGAACTTATTATTGGCTCAATGATATCATGTACGTCACAAACAATCGTAGGTTTCGCGTAAGCGTGTTCATTCTTGATCCCTGGTTGAGCGATTCAGTATGACCTATTAGGTGCTATAAAAGAATTAGGTAAGTTGCTTGCTCTCTTTATAAAAATACATATGAAAATTACTTCAGAGTTCGGTAAATATAGAGTTCATATAAATATTACATACGAATTTTACAGTACAATCTTTGAAAAACACATCAGCATGTGAAATTTACTAGATGGTAGAAATTTTACCTTATGAAGCAAATTTACCTGTAAAATTGTAGGCAACTTTGTTACCAACGATTTTACATGTAATTTTACTGCAACTTTTTTTAAAATGTAGGATGTGTTACGCGAGTTGTTTAGCCAAAGCTATCGGGCTGAAATTAAAGCAAATGAGTACTACTCTCACACATAAACACTATAAATACCAAAAATTAGCTCAATCGATGCCACAATAGTGAATTACTTAAGCTATCACGTTCAAAAAAATTGCAAACATTGATTATGGGCACTCTATAAAAAATGAAGGACTACTTCTGTTCACTCAGTTCAAAATTATTAATATTTTCCCCTTTTGAGGGGTGTTTTTTTTAGTTTGGTTTAAGATGCCAACTTGGCGTTTTGTTATATTAGACTGCGTATTTTTAGGTTTACTATTTATTTTTTTTTTTCGTTTTTCGGTGTGGTAGAACATGTAAATAAAAAATAAAATCACATTCCGTACACGCAGTTCCTTTTGAGAGATGCTTTTTGAAGTTGGATTTAAGAATTCAACTTGATTTTTCATTACCTATAAATGAATGCGTTTTGGTACAATATATATACACACAAAAAAAAACTATTATCAATCTGAATATTTTTATTTATCTGAAATCGAAACTTAATTTGTATTTAAATGAACTAAATCTTGCTGGTTAGAACATAAGAGTAAATTCTCTGAAAATACAATATACTCTTAGAACAAATAGTATAAATATTTGCATTAAAGTATACTTCTCCAAATCAACATTGTTATTGTTGTAAGGAATAAATCTATGCAATCATAGTGAGAAAGTCGCAGATTCAAAATAAAATCCCTTATACGTTTGGTATAATGAATTACTATATAAAATTATTAAATGTTTTGTACTGAAAACATGAAATATCAAATTGAAATTACCATAATATTGAAACATTTGAAACGAATTTTATCCCACCATTTATTGCACTAAAACTTTTCTGTCATTGGTTCCCTCTTTTTTAGAGGGGTTTAGGGGGTTTTGCATATACATACGCTTTACTTGGCGTCAGTTTTTGATTGACCAGCGAACAGTGTTGTTGGTTGTGAGTGTAAGTAAATCTAAGTGGATACCCCAACCGTTTCACAGTTACTTAGAGAATGGGGTGGAATGGGGCTGATGCACAGATGCTACCATTAAAATATTCGAAGGTAAGTACGTACGTGTTATCTAATATTAAAGGATTACTGGTTTAAAAAGCTTTGAAATAATATTTAGAGTCAGCGCCATTGTGTCGATAATATATGAACATGGTGGTATTTATGTATGTATTTACTAGTTATTAGTTTTCAGTAGGTAATACCAGCAAATTATTATACTGATTGAAATTATATCAGTAACCAACGCCGACTAGATACCAGGCCCAGGCATTGAGTGGGAAGTATCCCGAGAACACCGGTCGCAACGACGGATACGCATAACATCTATACCTCTACGCATTAATATCCCGTGCGCACTCCTAGAGTACCCCGATACGCTACCTTCTCCCAAACATTGTAAAAATATAAAGTAAATTTATTTAATTACATAATATTTCTTTATTCATTAATTTCCCCTACCGAGGTTTTTTGGTGTTACAGACACAAAATTAGTAGGTAATTATTACCCATGAATAATAGAAATGCTTAGATTAAGCAGGTAAGTATTATCACTTCAATATACTTATATTTTGAAAGCAAATAATGGCAATACTTCAAATAATTCTTTTATATACTTCTATCAAATGTACATAAATTATTAAGGCATAAATGTGATAGTTTCCAGTTGAGAAAATCTATTTACTCAAATCTAAAATAATTATTTTTGTGGTGAAAATATTATATGTTCATAATGATTTTAGTATACTGATTACATTTGAACTACAAAATTATTTCGTCTGACAAATTCACGGGTTTGGAAAACTGAACAAATTTTATTCTCAATAAAAATACATAATCTTCTTGCTTATATAGAAAGTTATGTTATATTCAATATGATGCATTTATATTCAAATTGAGTAATTATTTTTTTTGTGTGTATTTTTATATGATATAATATATTAATATAAATCAATCAAATCTCTGTTAGATATTTATTGTTTTAGTAACAACATAAATCTATCCACATTTGTTATTGCAACAAGCTATGTATTTGTAATTATTATAATTTTCTTAATGTTGAACAGAACCACTATTTGTATTTTACTTTGTTCTTATATATTTCTTTGACCAATGCCCTGAGACGTGTATAATTTGTTTTATTATAACAATTATTTGATTGTGAAAGTTTGGAGACTGTTGTTTAAAGTAATTTGCTTATAATGTAATAAACAGTAGTACTGCAGGAAGTAAGTGTAAAATATGTCCTCACATAAGTGTATTAATCGCGGGTAAAATAAATATATAAACGATGAAGATGATAGAAATACTCATTTGGAGCTATTCATTCTTCCCACAAGAATCAGTGAAGGTTGCAAATCAATAGCATATTTCCCAGTTCATATAACATCACTTGTAAAGAATTTATTTGGAAAAAAGTATATAGTAAACCCAAATGCAGGCATTCCTATACAATAAAAAGTCAAGTTGGAACCTTAAACTGAAAATATCACCCCAAAGGGAATTTTGAACTTCGTGTACGGAACTAAATATTATTTTATATTTATTATATTTATAAATAGATACATATATGTTAATAATAAACGTAACAACAGATAATATATTACATGGTTACGTCCAAATTGAGTAATGTCTAGTGATAATAAAACCAAATGGTAAAAACGTTTAAATATAATTACTGGCTAACATGTTTCGGCCGAATAGCCATTTTCAGAGCCTTGTTAAAGCCGACAAAAATTTAAAAAGTTGTTAAGTCAAACATTTAAAATAATTTATAATTAAAATTATGAACAAGTAAAAATTTAAAATTTAAAAATGTTGTAAAAATTAGTCTGCATTTCGCTTCCTACAAGACATTTATATTTGCTATAATTGAAATGTATAACATATAAAAAATAATCCTGAAACCAATCAATGATTTTTCTTTTTTATTTTTATTTTTTTATTTGTATGTTCTACCACGCAGAAAGAACTTAAAGAAATACATAATGAACCCAAATACATACATTACTATATAACAAAATTTACATTAAAAACATTAAACTCAACTCAAAAAAAAAAAACTACCCCTCAAAAAGGAAAACTAGCAATAACTTTCAACTGCATCTAAGGAAAGAAATATTATTTAGTTGTTATAATTTTTTTTATATATTTCGATGCTTTTATAGCAACTAGGGCTGAAACATATAAACAAATAATCCTGAAATTGATGGATAAACAATTATTTTAACCTTAAAATAAACAATAACAGTTTGCTCCTACTAAGATCCTTCGAAGAGATTTTATTTTTTATTTACATGTTCTACTACTGATTACACAGAAAAAAAAGAAACTGAAAAAAACGTAATAATAAATCTCAGTGTATGGAGTCTAACATAACAAAAAGCCAAGTTTACACCTTAAACCAAACTTTAAAAAAACCACTCCTAAAATGAGGAACATAATGATAACTTTGAATTGAATTTTTTATAGAATGCCCATAATCAGCGTTTACTTACATATATTTTTTTTAACGTGATAGCTTAAGTAATTCCGGAGAAAAAAAATATTGAATTTTTCTGCCCACATACTAATATCTTAAATGGGGTGGCAATGATTGAGCTAATTTTTGGTATTTACACTATGTGTGACAGTAGTACTCATTTCTTTCTTTCGGCGTCTCGTGCGACATATTCGGCGCGCGTCAGTGGACGCCTGGCTTTATGGAGAAATTCCCTCCATATTTATAAAGTTTTTGGAAAGGTTCTGAATTTCCGGGAAGTGTGTTTTCGCAGTGTATTAATTTATAGGCGTCGGTGCGTTTAATCCAGTTCTCCAGCTGATTGTATCGGTTAATTGCAGCTGGCCAGTATTAAAAGATGTAGTAATTACGGGTTATTTATTATTTTAATGGACGATGCTCTCGTTAAGTATATCTAGTTGGTGCGATTTTATTTACTTTCTCTTTGTTCTCTTGCCGCCTGCTGACGTATAAAAAACGCACGAAATACATAACGCACAACCGGCATTGTAAAAGGTGAGCGCGCTGTTCTTTTCCTTTCGGTATTAGTTACTTCGACCGTATAAAAAATGCAGACATCTTGAGAGTGAGAGAGAGCTGAGAGATTTCCAGTGCGACCTCGAAAAAGGGTCAAGATTCAACTCTTCTCTCCAAGGGCTATTACTAAAGAAAACAGCGGATGCGGTACATAATTGAATAGGGCGATATCTTCAGAGGACTGCTCCAAAATAAAATCTCGATGCTCAAAAATATGTGTAAGTCTATCTCATCCACTTCACGTCCGTTTATTAAAAAGGGGGATTCCTCTTCACCTTACCAACGTCTTCGCATCACGCGGCCCGAAAGAAGGCGAGATGAGGGGGGGAAAAAAAAAGTTAATTAAGAGGATATATACGGGGACTTGATTAAAATAATTCCATTTTGAATTGATAACAGTTTATGCCCGCGGAAAAGAGAGAGAGAGGATAGATATTTAGATAGTCGCTGTAGATAAAGAACTCTATTTGCATTTTTAAACGTTTTCCGAGTGGAATGGGAGTACGGCGGGGATGCACTCTCCCCCACCCACCCACCCCTTTGCCAACTGAAGGGACCGTCGGTGAGGTGCAGAGGTTCCTCTGCATTTCATTACCGTTTGCAGGGCTATTCAAAAAGTTGCATCCTAGAAGTTGGCACCCCTTGCGCTATGTAAACAACTGTTCATTCATAAGTTAATTGAATCTTTTCGTCAAGTCATTGGAGTTCCTATCTTGTCGCTCTTTCTTTTATTCCTCTTCTCTATTTTATCTCGTCTTTGTCATTTCGGAATGGTCCCGGAGGGCGTTGTAGGATGTATCGATTAAAATCAGTGCCGTAGATACAATTTGGTAAACACTAGAGAATTTCTTCTCCAAATATTGGACTGCAAATTCATATACTACCGCGAGCAATCGACAATCAAAGTAAAAGAACAAAAGAAAATGGTTTGCGCCCTGTATTTTATTGAATTGGATACACCGCTTTAAAAGAAATAGGTACTAAATAGTTTTGATCGTCAGTTCTGTTATACGATGTATTTCTATTTTAATGACAATGACAATTCAATATAAAAACAAAACCATATAAAAACTGTTCATGTTACACGCCCCCCTTTATTCGTTATTTAATAAAGTCTGTAATCTTGAAATATGCTTGGCATTCTTATGACTCTTCCTTTAGACCATATGTGGGCAACAACCGGCCCGCTTTGAAACCGGCACATTTTGAAAAACCCAATTAAAAGAAAAATATTACACTACTTACTCATACTCATTCCAAATGAGGGAGATCGAGTGATATGGGGTTTGTCGCTTGCTCCTGCGGAATCAAGTGAGCGAGCAAGCCGAGTGGCGGCGATCACAAAGAGTGAGGCGGCAACATCAAAGGCTTGATGTTTGCCGCCTCGCGCAACAAAAGATTATAGCTTCTCAAATGTTCCACACTAGACGATTCTAGATCATTCCTTCATTTTGCCTATATAAGCACGGGTGGATGGCCCGAACTTTAGTTCAGTTCTATTGAGCTACCGAGGTGATAACTTCGACAAGCGATATCCTAGCGAACTGCTAGTGCCGTCAATTTGGTTGGTGACTTTGTGTGCATCTTGAGTACTTACTGATTATATTTTGTTATTAAGTTTATCGAACGAAAAGTAAACGAAAATGATGTCTGGCGGAAAGAAACGAAAAGTAGATGCAGAGGGTCGCCAGTTTCAAGAAAAATGGACTGAAGAATTCTTTTTTATCTTGCACAATGGTAAGCCTATTTGTTTGCTGTGTAATGAATCCATTTCAGTGATGAAAGAATTCAATATAAAGAGGCATTACTCAACTAAGTATCCTATACTGCACTCACTGACAGGACAAATAAGAAAAGACAAAATCCAGAAGCTTACCGCAAATTTGGAAAAACAGCAGGAAATGTTTCATAAATAATGTTGTGAAAGCTAGTTTTATAGTTAGTTCAAAATTGGCAAAGTCATTAAAATCATTTGCCGAAGGAGAATTTATCAAGGAGTGTATGTTAGAAGTTTGCAGTGTCTTGTACCCTGAGAAGAAAAATGAATTTGAAAAAATTAGTTTGTTAAGATGAACTGTTGCCCGACGTATAGAAATGATGGCTAATGATATAAAAACAACTTTGACTGACCGTATGGTTGGTTTTGAATCATTTTCCATACCATTAGACGAAAGCACCTATTTGTCTGACACAGCTCAACTTGCCATATTTATTCGAGGTGTTGATAAAGAGTTCACTGTTACTGAGGAATTGCTTGCTTTACAGCCGCTAAAAGGAACCACCACAGGAGAGGACATTTTTAATGAAGTTGAAAAGGTATTCACAAGTTTCGGTTTGCCATGGTCAAAATTAGTTGGTGCATGCACAGATGGTGCACCTTCTATGGTCGGCTTACGTAAAGGTTTCATCGGAATTTTGTATGAAAAAGCAACTGAATTAAATGTGCAGAAAGATGATTTGATAGTCCTTCATTGCATTATCCACCAACAGAACTTGTGTTCCAAGTCCATTCGACTCCAGAATGTTATGAATATGGTAGTAAAAACCATCAATTTTATTCGATCCCGAGGGCTTAACCATCGTCAGTTCAAGGCGTTTTTGGATGAAATATCAGCCGAATATGACGACGTAACATATTATTGTGAAGTCAGATGCTTAAGCAAAGGAAAAAAAGCTGAAACGGTTTTACGAGCTTAGAAATGAGATAGCAGATTTTATGCAAATAAAAGATAAACCACTATCTGAATTGAGTGACCCAAAATGGATATGTGACTTAGCATTTCTGGTCGACCTTACAGGCCATTTGAATGATTTAAATTTGAAACTTCAAAAACAAGGACAGTTAGTAAATGATTTGTACAGCCGTTTGAAAGCGTTTCAAAACAAAATCCGCTTGTGGGAGGCACAGTTGCTGTCTGGTAACAGTTACCATTTCACCACGCTCTCTGCGTATGAAAATACTGCTTATGCTCAATATGCTGAAGAACTCAAGTTACTGTCGGAGCAATTTTCGAACAGATTTAGCGATTTTAAAAACATGGAAGACAGTTTCAATTTATTAGCTACTCCAACAAAAAGTAATGTACAAAATGCTCCAATACACTTGCAAATGGAGTTGATCGAGCTTCAAGAAAACTCACTCCTAAAATCTAAATTTGAAGACGTGGAGTTGCGCGATTTCTACAAAAAATATCTCGAAGAAGACCATTTTCTGGGGCTTAGAAAATTCGCAATAAGATTGATTTGTGCGTTTGGCAATACTTATAAATGCGAACAGTTCTTTTAAATGATGAAAGTTAATAAATCAAAACATCGTACAAGGCTGACTGACGATAATTTGGAAAATTCCTTACGTCTTTATATCAGTGGAATTCATCCAAACATCGATGGATTAGTTTCCCAAATTCAAGCTCAAGGGTCTCATTGATTTCGTTGTCGCTATTTAACTTTCGTAGTTTGTAATAATTCCAAATTTCACGATTTAATTATAATGTTGTACCTATTTTTTTCATTTCATTTTCTTATTTTAATAAATTGCATTATAATAACATTGTCGTGTTATTTTATGTCTGATATCTATCGCTAAAAATTATGAACACTACTTTTAAACGCGGCCCGCGAACGTATTTGCACACTAAAGTTTGGCCCACAACATGCCAAAGGTTGCCCATACTTGCTTTAGACGATACCTTTTCCCCATTATTGTGAAACTTGGTAGAGTGGTCGATTTCTGTGTCCAGAGGATGTTTCTTCACTTTCTCTTCTTGCTTGAATCTCTTCGATAGGTGGAGCCGACCCTTTAGATGGGATATCCTTTAAATGAATCCTATTTCTTCTAATTTCACCTCCTTCCTGAGTTCGGACGTGATAACTTTCTGGGGTTTTTTCATCTTTTTTCAGTATTTCTCCTGGCATCCATTTTTGGATACCTTGCTGTAGCATGACTGGTTGTCTTTCCAATGCTGAAAGTGGTTGGTTTCTTACCAATATTGTAGTAGGTGGCTAACTTGGTTTGATTATTTCGTAATATGTCAATATGTTGTCCTGTATTGAAGTAGGGTTTTAGAGTATTTCGAGTGCAGGGCAATTGAATTCTAAATTTTCTTCCCATTAGCATTTCAGCTGGCGCAGGAAGTGTTTGTTTAGGCGAACTATTGTATTCCATAGTCACTAAATATGGATGTTTCCCTTCATTCTTTAGTAGCATAGTTTTCAGTATACCAACATGTCTCTCTATTAACCCATTAGATTGACTGTATGTGGGGCTCGACGTTACATGGGTTATATCAAGTTCTTGTAGGAATTGTCTAATGCTTCTTGAAATATAGGGTGGTCCATTATCAGACATGATTATCGACGGAAGTCCATGACTCTTGAATATAGTAAGCAAAGCCTCAATCGTTGACGAGACATCTTTCTTTGTCATTTTAATCAGTTCTACAAACTTACTAGGATAATCACATGCGATCAAATAATGTTGAGAATCAATTTCGAAGAAATCCACTTCTATCTTCTCCCACGGCAGTTGAGGAATCTCCTGGTGAATTATTGGTTGTTTGGAGTTAGATTTAGAATATTTTAAGCATACTAAACAAGATGACACTAAGTTGGTTAATTGCTTGTTTATGCCTGGCTAAAATACTGCTTCCTGAGCCTTTCGTTGACATGTCGTAATACCTTGATGAGAGGAGTGTAGTTTATTGAGTACATAGAGTCTATGTTCCTTTGGAGTTATAAGTCTGTTACCTTTGAATAAAAACCCATCAATCAAATACTCCAATCCAATGATTCTATCTCTATTTATGTCAAACTTAAGTCAAGACTTTTGCTTTTGATAGATTAATTGTCGATAATTTTTACATGCAAAGCACAAATAAAAAGGGAATAAGCATATACTTGGTCCTTTAAATAAGACAACTACCTCAAAAATAAGTTTGTAGATATACAGTGTCAGATATAGAGCTGACAATATCCATAATAGACAATAAAAAATTAATTGGAACTTAATATAATATTCACCAACTTCCGCTATTTTGTATACTAATATTTTTAAATTCTTTTAACCCTAAACCTACCAAGGGTGTGCTTTTGAGGCACAATTGATTTTGAAATTGCTGGAACTTTGTAAGTTAACTGCCCACAGACTGGAGGATTTTTGTATTCTCAAAATAAACTATTTAACACAGAATGACATAAAAAATTTTAAAAATATTTTCCTATTTACTAAAAAAATAAACATAATTTACCGACACGTCCTACCAAGGTGTGTCTTTGAGGCACATACTGTTATTATACTATAAAATGCATTGCTACATTATTTAAAACTAGGTATGTGGGTAAATCCCCCGTAATAAGATATGCTTTATATTTCGGGACTTTCCCCTTGTATGTAAGAACTTCCAGTTGCATATGAAGGGAAATTCCCTAAATGCGTTTTGCTAAAACAGTCAGCTTACAAACTGCATTGCTATCAGTGTATTTGTGACTTTCCTAACGAACGCATTGGCCGTTTTAGGTGTCTATTGGTTAATTTTATTTCTTTTACCTAGTGGAGAGTATAGTATAGACCAGGTAAGCAAATAAAGTTTTGATTGACCCCAGTAAAAATAGATTTTGTTGTTTTATGCTTATTTGGTTTTTGAAATTTATGCAGAAGTATGACCGATTGGTTGACTGACCGACGCCGGCCACTAACTGAAAGGAGTTGCTCAATGCATTGTACGAAAGTGATGAGGATTTGGGAAGGAATGTAAATGATGGTGAAGATGAAGAAGAGCCAAATGACGAAACCTCTTCTAGTGAAGCGGATTATCAAGAAACTGGCGATGAAGAAAGCGATGAACAAGAAGGAAGTGACGATAGTGATGCTAATGATGAACGCCCGGCCATTCGCAAATTTTATTGGAAAAGATGGTACCGAGTGGAATGCACGCCGATTGCAAGGGAAAAACACGTGCACACAACATAATTACAACAACTTTGAACAAAGTGAAACTTCCACCTGGAGTGCATGTTGATACTCCTGTGACGCATTCAATTTGTTTTTTGATGATACGGTTATTGGTATTGTGGTTACTTTCACTAATAAGGAGACTGTTCGTATTCTTGGCGATTTGTGGAAACCAGTTGACGACGTTGAAATCCGTGCTTTCTTGGCCTTTTGATTACTGCTGGAAGAAATAAACAAGGAATGGTGGACTATAATGAGCTATGGAATCCTTTATATGGAAATCCTGTTTATCGAGCGTGTATGTCACGAAATAGATTTACTCAATTACTAAGATTTATTCGTTTTGACGATAAAGCGACCAGAACCCTCGAAGGCAAAAGGACAAGTTGGCACCAATTAGAGACCTGTGGACGTGTTAATACAAACTTGCTGAAATATTATCTTCCTGGCAGTAATCTAACATCGATGAACAACTGGTGCCTTTTAGAGGTCGTGTATCTTCCGACAGTACCTGCCAAGCAAGCAGATAAGTACGGTATGAAAATTTGGTGGATATGCGATAGTGGAACTAGTTATCCGTTACGTGGTATACCGTACTTAGAGAAAGAAGGTCTCAACAGAGCAGAAAACTTAGCGCAAAAGGTGGTTGAAGACCTTTGTGAACCTTTTCTGAGAACTAAAAGGAATATTACGTTCGACAACTTCTTCACCAGCTACGAGCTTGCATCCAGTTTGCTTACCAAAGCCTAACTTGTATAGGAACGCTCAGAAAAAATAAGCGCTGCATACCACCAAATTTTTTACCTCACAGGCGACGGAATATTGAAAGCAACTTGTTTGGTTTTCAGAAGACAATGACTTTGGTATCTTATGTACCTAAGAAAAATCGCTGTGTCATATTATTATCTACAATGCACACGACTCCACCATTGATGAGGAAAATAAAATAAATCTGAATCAATAAGTACTACAATTCCACGAAAGGAGGGGTGGATACACTTGATCAGATGGTACATACATATTCAGTGAAACGCAAAACTAATAGGTGGCCTTTGGTCTATTTTTTCAATATAATTGATGTGTGTGGAGTAGCTTCATTTGTCATTTGGAGAAATATCCATCCTGACTGGCATATTTCCAAAAACGAAGACTTCGCAAAATTTTCTTACGAGAAATTACAACAGAATTAGTACTGGGGCAAATTAGACGTCGTAGTTTGAGTGGCTTGCATAAAGTCATACTTCATTGATACAAACTACGTTGAATCAAGTACCAACCACAGGGGAGTCTTCGTCTCGAGAAGTAAGAAAACGAAAACGGTGCTATATTTGCCCATCAAAGAAAAGCAGAATGTCAACACAGTTGTGTGATAAGTGTAAGCAAACGGTTTGTGGTGAACATTTAGAGAAAATACTCACGTGCACAAATTGCAAACTACATAAATAACTTTCAAATATTTTACTATCTTGTACTATTTTTAAATTATATCTTCTGACACACAATATTCTTCCTATATGTTTTAATCTTACTGTATATCTACTACATGAAATAAATAATGCATATTTTGCTATTATTTACATCAACAATCTGTACAAATAGATATGTGCCTGTGAGGCACACCTTGGTAGGACACGTTACGATAAAACGTAGGTAGGACTAGGGTTAAGTGGAAAGCAATGAAGATTATATTATTTTTCTGAGAGAAAAACCATACAAAAAAGAATACCATCTTTTTAGCCTTTAGTGTAGTGCTGCAAAATGAACCGCATAATATATTAAAGAAATATTAGATGCTAATGTACGGCCCTTATCAAACTATAACGAAGATTTCAACGTTAATTTTGTGTTTGTAATATTTATCGGTACCATCAGAAAGGGCTGGCTGCCCTATTAGCATTCCATTTAGGAGTGACATCTACATAGACCTCTGGCATTAATTTAATCAACCTCCCAGCAGGTTATAAACACGACCAATCTCTTCCCGTTAATTTTCATTTTGAACAATATTCGAAATCACTCCCTCACTCTATGTGACTGCTGTAATACATTAGTCTCAATGTAGATTCCTCTATAGAAGTACGCACGATGTTGTGTCTCTCCCGGCATTAGAGCATATATTCCTTATCAGACATCTAACCTCTTTCAAGTAACTAAATTTGTCGTTTCCAACCTTCGTACAGTGTGCAAAACGCGTCCTCCTGCTCTACCCTCTCACTTATCAAATTCTATTTTCTGTTCTTCGTAGCATTTATACCCGTAGATTATATTGCTATATAAATAACACTTTTGTAGATAATTACTGTTAAATGAAAAAATAATAATATAAATAATAATACTCTGTACCAGAAATAATCCCAGAAAATATTTATTTGTTCCTTAAAAATATTTTCTAACAATGTAACTCCAATTATTTTTTTTAGGTCACATTAAAAATGTGTGTAACACTCGGTTGTATTAGCATATATGTTTCATCTTGCCAAGACCTTCAGTGCTACTGGTTAACCTAATGTGTTATACGGAGAAATTCGTATAAGTATACAGGGTGTTCCTAAATATCATGTACATAAGGAAGGGGGTGATTATTTGGTTTATTTTGTGCCTAAAATTTCATATAAACATGGGTCTGCAAACGCTTCGTTACCAATCTGCAGGGTGTTGAAATTTCAAGATTTTTTCACTTTTTACTGTTATAGCTCCTACAGTTTTTGAGATATTTTGCTCAAATTTGGAGGTAGGTTACGCTATAAGGCCTGCATCATTAGCCATGCCAAATGATGATGTAAATCTAAGGGTAATAATTTTTTCGGGGTCATGCCCTCTTTTCTCACCCTGAACTTTTTTTGCGATGCGCCACTGCTAGATTCTAAAATACGCAATAAATTTTCTGTCTTGTTTAGAAAATTTTTGATCTCTTGTATTTTTTTCTTATCTCTGACCGTTATCGAGAAAAAAAAATAGAAAACAACTTTCTGTAATTCGCCAGAGAAAATTAATTTTTTTAAAATGGTCTAGCAGGCTCTGGCTTTATTCAGATAATCACTTGAGTTTATTAATTTGACAACTGACATTAGAAATCGTAACTTGTGTCTGTATAAGTAAGTTTAAATTGCAAACTGTAAGGTGTGGCAAAGTGTTTTAAATAATCGTATAATTTTGTAATATGCCAAATTTCGCTAATTCTGAAATGGCTGACATGCATTTTATCTACGGCCTTGCGAATGGAATGCAAGAGAAGCCAGGCGTCTGTACATGGAGCGCTATCCCAATAGAATATACCCGATCATCGAATATTTTCAAATATTCATAGGCTCTTGGAGAAACTGGACTTTTAAAAAGAATACTAATGATGCAGGTAAACCACGTACTGTTAGAACACCACAGATCGAAGAGGCTGTTCTGAATGAAATAGACAGACACCTTGCACCAGCACCAGAAAAATCAGTGAACATTTATATATTAGTCATCAAGTTGTTTGGCGTATTCTACGTGTTTCTCTCCTATACGCTTACCACATTCAAAGAGTGCAGGCTCTTCTTCCCCGAGACTTTTTTGCTTTGAAGACGATTAATCGCTGCATCGAACCCGGTTTCAATAAAGGGGCGTCGAGAGCACTTATATTATACATACATATATTTTTAATGCTAAATTTATTAAAAATTTTCAGGATAAATCTAAACTTGAAGAAATTGAGGTGAATACACCGTCAATAATATGCTTGGAAGAAGGTATTAATAAAAATATATTTATTTCATATGTTTTTTACCTTTATTTTTCTTTTCTAGGAAGTGTGAAGTCGCATTATTTAATGATAGAAAGACAGTTATTAGACCAAACAGATTCATTTCGTTCGGCATTACAACAAATGATGGCGGCATATTTTAATTTTAATTTGCAGTACGCAAAAGAGGCTTCTAACACATTAGAAGTTCTGCAGAGGTATTTTTTAAAAATATACCCTGAACAGGGCAACAAAAAAAAAAGCTCCTAATCCAAACTCAAATTGATAAGATTTCTTAATGTATTTTGTTAGTCAAAATTTATTTTATGGTTACATTCAACTAGATCTTTGTATTATGAATACAACCAATTCTTAGTACCTATTGGCTTTTCTTATCCACCTTTCTCCCAAAATGTTTACTCTCTTTTAAAACATTGCTCATTCTTGCAAAATTTATTCAAATTCTTGTAAACTCTCTGTAATCCAACTAATTAATATATCTTTCAGAAATTATTAAAATTAAATCTAATATTATGTGTGGTATTATATCTTGAATATTTAAGTGGAGAATCTGCATTAAGTTCTAAATGACATACACATGTTATTAGATAACTGAAACTTAATATTTCTGGATAACAAAACAACCTAATAATCAATTATTTCTAATTTCTTTTGTTACTCTAATCACACATTAAAAAATGTGGTAAAATTCTAGGCCCAAAAATAGGAGGGCAACTGGGGTGATTTTTACATGACGGTGAAATTCCTTAAGGTGTGGTAAATTTACCTGAAATTATTCCATTCCATTAGAGCAGTGGTTCTCAAACTTATTTAGACACTGTACACCTTTTTACACACAAAACATTTTAGGTACCCCTTCTCAGTTACCGGTACTAAGTAAACTATAATTAAAATATTAAACAAATCTTAAAGCCTTCTATGTAGCATAGAAGTATAGTGTTAACCTTTGAAACTGAATTACGCATCATGTTTAAATAAAAACAAAGAGATATTTTTACAAACATTTTTATTACATTAAAACAAAACACACAAAATTTAAAGAACAAAAAGCGCTTACTTTCAAAGAGATTAGTGAGAAGGGTGAGCTTGTTTCCCTTTGCACAGTTTATCAAATTGGGTTTTAACTTGGTAAATACAATCTTAAATCATCTTCACATTTAATTTGTTTCTAGATTTATTTTTAGATAGGTTAAACTTGAGAAACCCTTTTCACATAAATAAGTGGTGGAAAAACCAACAAGAATTTAACAGCAGTGCTGACAGTTCTTTGTATTCCTTCCCATACCGATCCAGAAATCTAACAATGTAGTACCAGCAGTCAAATATTTGTTTTCAACGTGGGATCAATCACATGATACTTCAATGAGGTGTTCTTTTGAAAGATAGTCAGGTTAGTGTCCATAGCATCAGCATTAGAGGGTCACGTATCCAGTTATACTGTTTCTCCAAAGGTGGAAAGTACTCTCTTATGCGGATCTTCAATGCATTCAAATGCTGGCCCATTTGAGTCTTGAGTTCAGTGAAATCAGATATGTTTTTCTCATTATCTTGCAAAATGTAAGTAATCTTTCAAACGGCTCGCAGTTGTTTTTTCTATTTGTTTTTCCAGAGAATGATCTTTTTTACATTGCATCAGTTTTCTTTTCTATATTAAAAATATCAGAAACACTGCCTTGCATGGATAAATTCCAGATGTTGAGTTTCCAAAAATATCACTTAAATAAGCCAACTTCAAAAGCCAATCAAATCAGTAAGTACAGAAGACAGATGGGATTTGTGTTCGGTAAAAAATTATGTAATTCTTTGTGGAGTTCAAATACACGGGACAAAACATTTCCCCGAGAAAGCCATTGTACCTCAGTATGTAGCAATAAGTTCTCATGGAGCTCCCATATCTGGCTAGAATTTTAAAGTAACGAGATTTTAGGGCCTAGCTTTTATGAAGTTCACAATTTTCACACTCTGATCAAGGACATCTTTAAGTTCATCAGGGAGGTGCTTAGCCACCAAAGCCTCTCGGTGAAGGACACAATGAGTGAACTTACACTCAGTTGAAACCGTTTTAATATGGCCTACCAGCCCTGTGATGTGACCGCTCATAGCCTTAGCACCATCCATACACACTGACACACAGTTTTTCCACTCGAAGCTGGTTTTCGGAAAAAAAAGAATCTAACAAATTGAAAAATATCTTCACCTTTTGTCGATGTTTTAAGTGTCTTACAAAATAAATATCTTCAAATATTCATCTTGAAAAATGCCACGTACAAAACGATCAGTTGGGCTAGGCCAGCGACATCCGTGGTTTCATCGAGTTGTATACCAAAGCAAGGACTAGCTCGAATTGCTCCAACAAGTTGTTCTTTTGTGTCATACGCCATATCACTAATTCTCCTTGAAACTGTATCATTTGATAATGGAATTGCTGTAATTCTTTGTGCCTCGTTCTCTCCAAACATACAAGAAACAATTTCTGCTGCGGCAGGGGATTAGGTTTTCGCCAATAATTGTTTTTACCAGACTTCGCAATTAATGAGTAACTTGTAAGAAGCTTTTAGAGCACTTTCATTTTGTTCTGCACCAGAAAATGTTTTATCGTGTTTTTTCAAATTTTCCAAAAGACGTTCAAAGTACCTTAACTCCTTTTTGACTAAGTTCTCATGTTTGCTTTCAAAATGGCGTTTTAAAAGAGAAGGTTTCATAGAATTGTTTGATAAATTTCTGAACAAACACGCATTGTGGATTAGGCTCGTCTGAGCTTCCAGTCCAAGTAAAACCTAATTTTAAGTACAACTCGTCATATTTTCTCTTTTTACTTTTATATTAATTTGCCAGTTTTTCGGGTTTTTTTATTTTTTCTTGAGCTGCTCATTAGTAACAAGACGTTCAGGTCTACTTTCATTTTGTGAAGTTGATGGCCCAGAATTTTGATGCAGATCTTCATGAGGCCTTTTCTTTAGAAGCCATTTATCCATTGTTCATTTTTATTGTAAAATTCACTTACGTGGTACTTGACTCAGTTTTCAAACAGATGTCCGTAAACGTGTTTCAACAGGATTGAGTGTCCGCAGAATAACACAACACACCACAAAAATAACACAATACTGAGAGCGAGCTTGTAATAACAGGCAATGCTACTGCAGTGCAGTGACACGAGTGATTGGCCGGCCACACAGCCCCACTCTGATGACTAAGCCTTAGTGGCGGCGCACGTCAACGTGTCCATACGTGTCCCGGGTTGTTGTATTTTATTGTTGGCCGGCCGCGTACCCCTAAAAATTTTTCGCGTACCACAGTTTGAGACCACTGCATTAGAGAATATTACTTTAGAGGTGTAAATTTACCAGTGAAAATTACCACACTTTCAAGGAATATTCCACCAGTATGTGAAAAATCCCCTATGGGTGTAAATTTACCCCAAAAATAGGCGGTAGCCCAGTTGCCATCTATTTTTGGGGTAATTTTACCACCTTTTTTTTTAGGGTGTTTCTGCTGCCTTGAATATTCAGTAAGTTAAAAAAAAAGTGAATAATATTTCATGAAAATGAAAACAAATTTCATCGAACTGGGTAGATATCTGTTGAATAAATGGTTAAAATATAAAAAAAATCAGTCTTGCTGGATACAATCTTTACACGTGAATATCTCTAAAACGAGGTCTTATTTGAAAAACGGTCTATGGCGTTACATTCAGTGTACTCGTATTGCGTTTTATATCCAGGTCCTATTAATGTTGACATTTTCGACTAGCATATTGTAATAATAATAACAATAATTATTATTATTATTAAGTATGCGCTTTCGAACTTTTGGAACACCCTGTGTAGTCAAAATAATTTTAAGTTATACAGCAGTGAACCTCGTAAAACTTTTAAATTTTATTTTTGTAAACTAGTGTTTCTGGTGAAATGGCAGTTAATCTGCAGTAATTGGATAGGATTTAAAGTTACCGCCATGTAGTAAATTTGAATGCTTCAGTAATTAAGCGCCTAGAAAGATTTTGAAGGAATCGTTTAAAGTTGCAATGAATCATGTTCAAAACGCTAATACCGGCATTCCAATAACTAATATGGGATAATTTCCTGAATAGGAGTTCCTTTCTTAGTCTGACGTTAACAGATAAGGAATAGGGGAACAACCAGTACCTTCGCTGCTTGGCATCGTCCCACAAAACGCCGAGGTTACACGTCGAAGAGAAGGACAGATAGCGTAAGGGATATTAGCGAGTTTGCGCGTGATAATGGAAACTAAAACAAACTTATCTAACAATAAGCTTACGAACTTGAACACCGGGTATTTCTAAACCGTCCGACGACGCCTATAATATATAATATATGAAACCGGAGGCGTCGGTGCGGGCTATTCCTGATTCGAAGTCACTCCGGAATTTGCCCCTAGACTGATCAGCAAAACCTCATTTAAACGGAGCCAAATTGTACTGTCCGCTGCGGATGACTAGTTGAATGTCAGCTAATTTACTCTTGGTGTAATATGATCTTCCCTTCTTGTGTTCAAAAAAATGAGAAAAAAATAATTGTGTTTTTCGTCTCCGTACAAGAAAGCCAATCTTGTAACTGCTATTCATGGGTAAAATTACGATGTCCGTTTGGCACCATAACAGAAATTATTAACGTGTAATGCAAAATACACACCTGTACACGTTTAGGCATCGACAAAATGAGATAGTCGTATCTGCTTGTGGCACCTCGTTCAAGCAACTTCGGGATTAATTATGCTAGAGTTTCTGTGGAGATGGTGCAAAGTGGACAGTCTTCTCCCATAAATATCCACACATGCTCAATAGGGCAATAAATCCGATGAACGGCGTGACTAAGGCAAAACATTAACGCCTGCTTCTTGGAGAAAGTCTATAGTTATTAATATGGAGACGTGCGTTCTCTTGCTGAAAAAGGACTCAAAAAGACGACATTATGCCATTATGCCTCCCAATGCCACCCTAACCCTAATCTAATCAAATCTACTAACCTGCATCACTTCGGATTTATGGCATTCTCAAAATTCATAAATCTAACTTTCCGCTGAGATGCATAATTTAACTATGTAGACAGTCACACAATCTTCTAGGGTTGATTTGGGGTATCCTCTTCCCAGATAACATGTAAGCTTACGACAACCTTGTCACTTGCTTAACTTTACATTGTCGAGACAATCTTAACAGTAAAAGGTTAATGCAAGGTTGTGATAAGGTTATTATATCATGGGTGTGACCTTATAAGAATTATATATGTATTTTTGACTCTTATTTCAAGAAATCATTCTAAGGTTATCAAATATTTTTTAGGAACCGATAAGCGTAATGAGTGTCACCAAATTAAATTAAACCAAGGCGTAATGTGGAAGGTCTTAGAAGATTTTTCTTTCATAGCAGAGCGTTTAGAATCTAAAATGGATACGGTTTTTGGTTTGGCCCAACAGACCGCCGCAATACAACAGGTATTATATAGTAACTAATAAGGATGAAGAGGAGAATCAATTTCATAACTTATGAAATTCTTTTTCAGCGAATATAGAAGCTTCTATGACATTAGTAAACCATCAAACCATTCTTGGAGAAAAAAAGTTGGTGAGTAATTGATATTATTTAAATTATTACCTACTTTTATTTCCTATTTAAGTCCGAAACCATGTTCACTTATTGAACTAATTCCAACAAAAAATTTACAGATGAGATATTTGATATCAACCCATGGAAGGAACGTTAAGAGTTTGGCATCAAATATCCTAAAAAAAAACCACTAGAGGACAATATTGCGGCAAATCTTTTTCTAACAGGGAGAAGCTTAAAAAACTCTTTCCAGAAGGTGAAATGTTTAAAATTATTCTTGGTGAGTTTTTTGTTTAATAACCACTGAGTATAGTAAAAATAAGGGAAGTTGTATTTGTATTTTGTAGTAACGGGAAAAACAGTTACCTTTCATAGCGATAACATCCATGACGATTTGTCGACTCTTGGGAAACTGACAGCCGTTTTCCCTGTCTTCCCATCTCTGGTATTGTTTAAGTTTTTTAATAGTTGTCTTTTTTTTTATTACAGAGAATCGCGGCAACATAGTAGCAATGAAAATAGATTATAGTGTTTTTCTGTATAAATATAAAAACGTAATCTAAATATGTAGAAGTTTGTTTCTTTTTATTGAATACTGAAATCCTCATTTTATTTCCATTCTAGCAATTTTGCTTGATGCAAACAGATGTGATTTTAAAAACAAAAATCAAGAAGTTCTAATGGAGGGGTTCCGTAAATCGCCCTATATAGAAAAAGTCTATTTTTCCTAAAAATTGTGTAGTTTGTACATAGATCTTTTTTCCCCAGACGTCTATTTCTGAACTTTCTTGCGAATTCCAACAAATATCCACTAAAAAAAGAGTACCAAATTTTTTTTCCACTATATGTGAATCTCTGCCGTCGCTTGGTGGAAAACGCTTGTCACCACAGAAAAACGTTTTTCTATTGTCAAGTACATCTGTGTTCTTACACATTTTTACTAAATGTAAGATAGTATTTTCTTTATTTTAGAGAATTTACTAGATCCAAGTTAATAGGTGTCCTTAAATATAATAAATTATTTTCTTGAAATTTTACTAATATCAAAACAAATTTATTTGTGGCAAATGTTATCTCTCTTAAAACAAGTACATATAATTTTTATAAGGAATAATTCATTCCTTTTTCGATTTTTCTAATATTGAGTGATATTTCCTTGACGCAAGTAACATAAGTTTCTTGTATTTAGAATAGAAAAAAAAGTTGGAATGTGGAGGGGTTGATATACGCTGAAACTTGGTTTTATCCAGTATGATCGAGTTTGCATTTCGGTATTAGATATTTCGCAGTTTTTGGATAATATTTGCCTTGTGCGTTACCTAAATCTGTTTGTCACCTGTTTATAGTGGTTTGAAATAACGGTAAGTATTTTATAATATAATGCGTATATATAGTAGTAAATAAAAAAAATATACATTTATAGTTACGAGATTTTTATAAATAGATATGTCTTAAAAACAATTTTATATTCGGCTTCAATGTAAAGGTCATTTTGAGTGGTGTAGCATTGGCGCGGAGATAGAAACCGCAATAAAATACTGTAATATACTGTAAATGTAGTATCTAAATAAATACTTTTTAGTTGTAAAGTTATTCGATTTTTATTTTTTTCCTTACCTATGATTTAACAATTCACAAAATAAATTTAAAAACTAATTTTATTAATATGTAACTATGTATACTTGTAATTTATTTCGAGTTTTTACTTAAGTATGTGGTGTTACATGGTAACAATACAAATCCTATGTAAGAAACAAGTATATTATAAGTAAGATACAAATATGTATATTTAGCCAACGAAAATTATTATCAAGCAACTAATCCTGCATAGGGTCTCTGCCAGCATAATTAAATTATAATAATATATTGGGTTTAGTCTTGCTGTTTGCAAACAATTGAGTAACATTTCGTCATGCTGCTGGCTTTTTCAGAATAACCAACAGTTCAGTTATTTTTGACGAAACTTTAATCAGTTTTTTGCAACTAACGGTACTAGATTAAAGGTTATCGCACATTAGTCCGTCACAAAACAGCACGGTGCGCCCCGTCAAAAAAAGAAACGGATAGAATTAAAGCAATGCAAATGAATGAACAAGCGCCCATTGTACCAGCATACATAGCTCAGCGCAATGCTATTGGTTTTGTGATGGGGCGCACCGTGCCGTGCTGTGACGGGCTAATGTGGGATAACGTTAAGAATAAAAACACCATTTTTGTTTCTTGATTTAAAGAAAGGAATCCTTAAGTTCAAGTAAGTACCGTTTTCATGTTTAATAAGATAACGTTTGATTTAAAGGTATTAGATGTTTACCACTAGAAAACGACAAACTAATATTAAGCTCGCTTTGCATTTATTTCAAGGAGAGGCATGCTTTATATCAAATTTATTTTTTCTCAATTCAAAGTTCTCATAAGTTCGAATTAAATACATAATATTCTTGAAACCAGTTTTTTTTTTTTTATTTGTTTCAAGTAACCAGCTTTCCTTTGTCTAAGGACATTAAATTTCTTCAAACAAGAAATTAATTTCTTGGGATATTGAGAAAATAATTTTCTTCGTCCAAGAAATTATTCATTTGCTTATTATATATAAGAACGAGAGGTACTTCAGTTGAGAAATTCTCACTTGATTCTAGAAATTACTTCTCTGTGTGCATGCTCATCTGATTCGGCTGGTTTTCAGCAATAAATTTTTCCAACACGTGCATGTAAAAAATGAATGTTTAACAACATTTTAACATTAATCCAGTGAAAAGCAACGAACATGTCTTGAATGTAAAGGCGCCGGTTATCGGATCGATGAATCCCGAGAACATTCTCAATTACCGCTTTAACAAAATCCAATGCCAGGAGTTCTGACAATGAGTCACAGGGTATTTTCAAATCAAACGTCCAATATTAGGCCGATTAAGTATTCCGACGAAGAAATTATATCGAACTCAATAGGCATTTGTTGAATAAATGGTTAAAATAGAGAGAAAAAAATTGTTTGGTCTCTTTGTGTACAATCTTTACACATGAATGTCTCGTAAACAAGAGCCAACTTTACAAAACTGCTGATAGCATCGGATTCAGCGTACTGGAATTGTGTTTTCTACCCAGGATTCATCAATGTTGAAAAAATTAAGCTTTCGATTCGAGAACAGTGTTATTATTTTAAATACCCTACACATATTACTTCCACTTTAAATTCTACAAAGAAAAATTACATCACTTCATATAAGCTACTATAGGTACACTGACCAACTTATTTAATGTCTTCGTCTACAGCGCAGTGACTATCAAAACTACCTACCATTTGCATAGGTGCGCGTTCGGCTGGCGTCGGCTGTTCCAGGTAAATGATTTATTGGAGTGTACAGTTGTAAAACGCTTCACAATTATGCATATCAGGTAGAAAAAATGGATTATTCAATATTACAAGTAAACGTTGTATATAGCGGTTTGAACGTGTTTTGAATTGAAATATCTCTTTCATAACTTGGACCCATTTGACTCTTAAAACTCATATAGAAATAAATAAAGTGTAGTATTCATGGTAAATTTTGTGTATTAATTGTTTTAAAAACGTAGGATATAGGAAACATCAGAGGAAGACTTCATAAAACTATAGCTTCAACAAATATTAGCTATTGTAAGCATTTATTTAATTACTATTTTCTTAAATGGAGACTTCAATAATATTTAATTATAAGCATTTACTATTGCAGGATCCACCTACGTGTAACTAACGCTATAAAATTGCTATTTATAAAAAAAATTAAAACTATGTTTAGTCTGGTTATATTATTTATTTAAGTAAACATGCTAGTGCCAAATATAAACAATATAAAATCTAATTACGTCACTGCCATTAAATATATAAACATATACAAACCAAAAATAGTAATGTAAAACGTAACCAAAAAAGAAACGCATTCTGCAAAAATAAATATACCTGCACTCTAAAAAAAGAAATTTTGAAAAATATATAAACACAACAATATATCCATAAATTAATAAAAGAATAATTCTAAATGAAAGGATTTAACCCTAATTGTAATAAACAACAATTTTAATAAAGTGTATTAATTATCACTCAAAATCAAGCTTTTCTTTGAAATTTTAATACACAAATTATAAATTCATTACTTTTATGCCTAATTGCCTAAATTTGCATTTGCCATTTACCTACAATTACAAAACTCGGCCATTTACGATAATTATCACTAGTCCTTTATGTAATCCAACGACGCCTAGTGTTTTTGAATGACGAGCTCATATATCCACATGATAGTGTTTAGTTGAGTAATAAATTTTTAAAAACATTTTTTTCATATTTATGTTTTAAAATGCATAGAAATATATAAAAAATTACATAAATCTGAAAAAAAAAATCATACAGATTCATGTTGTTGTCTTTACGAAAATAAGAATATTTGAATGAACCCATTCATTTTATAAAATATTTAAATTGTACTCATATTTAATTATACTTGTTCTAATTTTATTAATAATTTTGTGTTGCAAGTATTTCCCTCTAATTCTGAAATTAGGAACATTAGGAGTATGTAGTTTTGTTAATCATTTAAATTCATTCCTCACATAAATATTAAAAAAAAGTTTTTACAGAATTGTTGCTCTGCCACATAAGTATATCAGCTCATTATTCAGTAAAATTTTACTCCTTGGATTACAATGAGGATTCATACTAATTATGGTAAGCGGCTGAGTTTTATAATTGCCGCAGATTGAAATGCATATAATTAATGAGTTTTATAATTTGGCTATTGAAATTTCTTTAGCTAAAGCTTTATTCTTAGTAATGTGATAATAGTTTATGTAGTATATTAAAATTTCTGTTTAATATAATTGCTCTATAAATAGCATCATTTAACAAAAAGTTTAACAAAGGATATGTGTGATTTTCTTAGGAACACGAATTTTACCATGTTTCTTATCTGTGGGTAATTATAATAATAATATTATTGGAAACTAAAGGTAATGAACTTATGAAGTATTATTCTTTTGTTTTCTAATACATTCTTATTTTAAAAATAATATATATACAAATAAAGTATATAAAATTTATAGAAATACCCAGCAATTAATATAACTTGATTTGTTATTTATACATTCACTTGATTATTTTTAAACATAAAATAAGAGCTTTAGTTTTAAAAATCACTTGATCTCAAGCTGTAAAACAGATATTTCAATTCAAACTGGGTTCAAACCACAATATTAAAGGTTTCCGTTCGATATCAAATAATCTTAGAGCTACCTAATTTGCATAATTGCGAAGCGTTTTACAACTGTATACCCCAATAAATCATTTAGCTGGAACAGCCGACGCCAGTCGAACGCGCACCAAGGTAGTAGTTTGAATAGTTACGCGCTGCAGGCGACGACATTATATATGTCGGGCAGTGTACGTCTATCTGGTAATAACAAGGGTATTTATTGATGCTTTTGTAAAAAAAGGGCCCCTGCTGGAAGTTTTCGGTTAAAACGGAATAGTTTGTATACGCATTTGCTTTAAATATTCATGTTTTAAATATTATGCACACATACTGTGGCTTGATACAACAGTGAAACTAAAATCTATATAATTATATACAGTGTTCCAGTATATTCCTGAATATTTGCTTAAGTTTAATCCAACAGCAACTTGATTTTTTTTTTTAAATAGAAAGTCTATATATTTGCTAATACTAAACTAACTCTTACGCAAAGCCCTTTCAATTCATACCAAACATTTGTGACGACTCATGCAGGCAGGATATTGTATATAATTATCTTTAAATAGATCCAATGACTTTTCCATTAATTTTCAAGTCAACTTAATATATAAACGCCATATAACTAAATTAAACCGCAAGTATCAGATCAAAACTTTTATCTAATAATAGGCTCTTTTTTATAATAGAAAGAAATTCAATGTAATTCGTCTATGATTAACAGAAAAATATTACTATGTTTGGACAAACATTAACCGTCTTTTATTTTAACAGTTTTTGAATAAAATAACATGCTATTGGAATTTGTTTTTAGATACTTGGGTATGCGCTCGAGGGGGATTGTAAAACCTTTTTTTGGACTAAGGCTCACGTAGGTAAATTAATTTCGGCTACCGTAGTTAAAAAAGCGATTAGAGGTAAACTTCATAGTGATTGACAGGGTAGGTGGGATATTATTTGAAATGTTACAAGTCTTAAGGGAATGAGAGTTTAAAACTTATCGTATTAGGCAGTAGAATTAATTACAGGTCATGGTAATTTTGAATCATATTTATGTAGCATTGCGAGGGTTAATGATTCGCATTGTGAACATGGTGGGGTAGATACATCGGGGCATGTTTTATTTGAATGTCCACTTACTGCTGAGTGGCGATCGCGTACGGAAGTTAAGCCATTAGCTAAAAGGGTTAAATTGGTCGCGACGCGAAAAAATTTTAGAGATAATGAGCCGATTGAATGCTGGGAATTTCTTAGTAATGCTGTTAAAGAATTAGGTTACGGCATAGTATCTAAATAGTTAATACGACAGTACGTAAGCATAGTTGGGGTATATAAATGAATATTTATGTTAATTATTATTCGTTAGAATAATTAGGATTAAGTTACACTCTAAAAAATGAAGGTAAATTTACCTCACTGCTATGTGAAAAAACATAGTTTCAAACTAAAAACAATACGTATTACTTTTTTAAAAGTGCTATGTATTTTAAATTCGAAAAACCTATTTAAGGCGCAGTAATCTGCTTTTAAAAACCGGTTTTGATTTTGAAAACCGGTTTTACCGGTTACAATTTTTAAAGACGATTAATCACTGCATCCAAACCCCGGTTCCACATAAAGAGGCTTCGATTCGCAACACTATTATCTACATACAATATATTTTTAAATGCTAAATTTATTAAACATTTTCAGGATAAATCTAAACTTGTAGAAATTGAGGTGAATACACCGTCGATAATATGCTTGGAAGAAGGTATTAATAAAAATATATTTATTTCATATGTTTTTTACATTTATTTTTCTTTTCTAGGAAATGTGAAGTCGCATTCTTTAATTGTAGAAAGACAGTTATTAGACCCAACAGATTCATTTCGTTCTGCATTACAACAAATGATGGCGGCATATTTTAATTTTCATTTGCAGTAGGTACGCAAAAGAGGCTTCTAACACATTAGAAGTTCTGCAGAGGTATTTTTTTAAAAATATACCCTGAACAGGGCAACAAAAATAAAAAAGCTCCAAATCCAAACTCAAATTGATAAGATTTCTTAATGTATTTTGTTAGTCAAAATTTATTTTATGGTTACATTCAACTAGATCTTTGTATTATAAATACAACCAATTCTTAGTAACTATTGGCTTTTCTTATCGACCTTTCTGCCAAAATGTTTACTCTTTAAAGCATTGCTTATTGAATTTAAAAATTTATTGAAATTATTGTAAACTCTCTGTAATCCAATTAATTAATATATCTTTCAGAAATTATTAAAATTAATCTAATATATATATGGTATATGTGAATATATTTAAGTGGAGAATCTGCATTGAGTTCTAAATGACATAAACATGTTATTAGATAACTGAAACTTAATATTTCTGGATGATAAAACAACCAAATAATCAATTATTTCTATTTTCTTTGTTGTTATTCTAATCTATACATTAAAAAAAAAAAGTGGTAAAATTACCCCAAAAATCGATGGCAACTGGGCTACCGCCTATTTTTGGGGTAAATTTACACCTATAGGGGATTTTTCACATACTGGTGGAATATTCCTTGAAGGGGTGGTAAATCTAACTGAAATTATTCCATTCCATTAGGCAATATTTCTTTAGAGGTGTAAATTTACCAGGGAAATTACTACACTTTCAAGGAATATTCCACCAGTATGTGAAAATCCCCTATGGTGTAAATTTTACCCAAAAATAGGCGGTAGCCCAGTTGCCATCGATTTTTGGGGTAATTTTACCACATTTTTTTTTAGGGTGTTATTCCATACTACGTTTACCATTTTTGTGTTTCAAACTTCAACGTTTTTCTCTAATTCTTTTTTCACCTTGCTTTAAAATATAATTGCCACACATGCTTCGGTTTAATTGCTTATTGCAATGGATAAAGTTTGACATATATATACATTTACCTAAAAAAGATTAAATTAAGTTCAAGTGATTACAATCTCACGTTATAACGTAAGATAAGAGATTTTTACGCAATTCTCTCCATCACTGTCACACATCACATCAACCTGCTGGAATACATCGTTATTGACGTTCTAAAAATGCACAGATCTTGCAAAAAACGTAGCACGGAAGAAACGAAAGCACTCGCTGATATGATTAAAAAAAAAAAAGTACATTTTTATTTTAAGAACATGATCATTTTTACTTCCTGGAACGCAATGATTAAATTTGGACGACAACTACAGCATATAAAACGGCTCTTTCTCTCTCTTTCTCCTTTCGAAAATCGTACTAAATTCACCTATCATCGTTAGTTTATTTACTGACTCGTACATGGTGTATTTGATGTGCTGTATTCATCGACTAACTGCGCGTAACGGCCATGTGCGCGTGTAATATATAAATATAATAGTCTCTCTTCTCCACACTACACGCATAGGTCTTCATACATCATTCTATTTTTAGAGCGCCACGCTATCGCGTCTAAGTTCAGTCCCCTACTGACAACCGCGACGACTCTTAAACGTCCGTCTTGCTAATTTTTAAATGCAGGAAGGAAATTAAGCAGTAAAATCTCGAAAAAAAATCTTGATTGATTTAGATTTCGAAACAGAAGATTTACATGGTTATCAGGTATTCTTACGCAACCAACTAGTTTGAATAACAACGGAGCAACAGTCAAATTCTGATTTCCATAAAATTTTCCAGACTGGAAGAGTACCATAGCAGAAGCACTATGCATTTTTTCTGCCCGAAATGCTCGATTCGACATTTGTTACAAACTTCTCTCTTAACTAACACAGGAAATATAAATAAACTTCTATCTCACAAAAGTTTTTTTAATCTTCGCACTAGGTACATTACATTAGCCACGTTAACATCTTCAGGTGTTCAAGTATATTATCAGAATACCAAATAGGTATATATGTATAATAAGTACACTGTAAAAAGGCACCTACATAATCACTGTAAATTTACATAAAAAAATAAATCAATGTAATGGCAATCGATGTAACATTAAAAGAAAAGTACACGTACGTGGTTTCAAGGTATAATTACAATTTAATTGTATTGTTACCTTAAAACACTATCATTACTGGAACTATCAGCATTATAAAAATACTGTAAATTGACAAACTTAATAGAAAAAAAAGGCACCTACATAATCACTGTAAATTTACATAAAAAATTAAATCAATGTAATGGCAATCGATGTAACATTAAAAGAAAAGTACACGTACGTGGTTTCAAGGTATAATTACAATTTAATTGTATTGTTACCTTAAAACACTATCATTACTGGAACTATCAGCATTATAAAAATACTGTAAATTGACAAACTTAATAGAAAAAAATCACTGTAAATTTACATAAAAAATTAAATCAATGTAATGGCAATCGATGTAACATTAAAAGAAAAGTACACGTACGTGGTTTCAAGGTATAATTACAATTTAATTGTATTGTTACCTTAAAACACTATCATTACTGGAACTATCAGCATTATAAAAATACTGTAAATTGACAAACTTAATAGAAAAAAAGGCACCTACATAATCACTGTAAATTTACATAAAAAATTAAATCAATGTAATGGCAATCGATGTAACATTAAAAGAAAAGTACACGTACGTGGTTTCAAGGTATATTACAATTTAATTGTATTGTTACCTTAAACACTATCATTACTGAACTATCAGCATTATAAAAATACTGTAAATTGACAAACTTAATAGAAAAAAAAGGTACCTACATAATCACTGTAAATTTACATAAAAAATTAAATCAATGTAATGGCAATCGATGTAACATTAAAAGAAAAGTACACGTACGTGGTTTCAAGGTATAATTACAATTTAATTGTATTGTTACCTTAAAACACTATCATTACTGGAACTATCAGCATTATAAAAATACTGTAAATTGGACAAACTTAATAGAAAAAAATCACTGTAATTTACATAAAAAATTAAATCAATGAATGGCAATCGATGTAACATTAAAAGAAAAGTACACGTACGTGGTTTCAAGGTATAATTACAATTTAATTGTATTGTTACCTTAAAACACTATCATTACTGGAACTATCAGCAATATAAAAATACTGTAAATTGACAAACTTAATAGAAAAAAGGCACCTACATAATCACTGTAAATTTACATAAAAAATTAAATCAATGTAATGGCAATCCATTTAACATTAAAAGAAAAGTACACGTACGTGTTTAAGGTATAATTACAATTAATTGTATTGTTACCTTAAACACTATCATTACTGGAACTATCAGCATTATAAAATACTGTAAATTGACAAACTTAATAGAAAAAAGGCACCTACATAATCACTGTAAATTTACATAAAAAATTAAATCAATGTAATGGCAATCGATGTAACATTAAAAGAAAAGTACACGTACGTGGTTTCAAGGTATAATTACAATTTAATTGTATTGTTACCTTAAAACACTATCATTACTGGAACTATCAGCAATATAAAAATACTGTAAATTCACAAACTTAATAGAAAAAAAGGCACCTACATAATCACTGTAAATTTACATAAAAAATTAAAGCAATGTAATGGCAATCGATGTAACATTAAAAGAAAAGTACACGTAGGTACGTGGTTTCAAGGTAAAATTACAATTTGATTGTATTCAGCATTATAAAAATACTGTAAATTGACAAACTTAATAGATAAAATTACATACTGCTTTAAAGGTTATGGTGCTCTGCTTTATAGTTCAGCTTAAACCAGGGACAAAATAAATTTAATAGAAATAAACATGTAATTAAAATAACTAATCAAAAATGTTAATTGTGTCAATGTATGTACTTAGATTAGATGTGGCTTCCAACATTACATATTTTCGAAATAGAACGATCAAAACCAAAAAGGAGTAGTGTTTACTCGAATCACCAGTATGAATAGATATCACGTGGTATCACAACTGTGGTAAAACTGTGGTTTTTGGACAGAACCTCGACGCCGAAAAAGATATGCACATCCATATTCTCTGATACAAATAATAAACTTTTATAACTCATCTATTGCGGTAGGTACACACAAAAAAAATGTATTATCAATATGAATATTTTTATTTATTCAGAAATCGAAACTTAATATATATTTAAATGAACTAAATCCTGTTGGTTAGAACATAAGAATAAATTCCCTGAAAACACTCTTAGAACAAATAGTATAAATATTTGCATCGAAGTATACTTCCTCCAAATGAACATTGTTATTGTTGTAAGGAACAAATCTATGCAATCATATTGAGAAAGTCTGTAGATTCAAAATAAAATCCCTCATACGTTTGGTATAATGAATTACTATATAAAATTATTAAATGTTTTGCACTGAAAACATGAAATATCAAATTGAAATTACCATAATATTGAAACACTTGAAACGAATTTTACCCCACCATTTATTGCACTGAAACTTATCTGTCATTGGTACCCTCTTTTTTAGGGGGGTTTAGGTGGTTTTGCATATACATACTTGCTGTGGTTAGACAACCCATCGCTAAGTGTATTTTAAGTTGCATATTTTGATTGGTTGTTTTCTTTGCTTAAACAGCTGATTTTCGGTTTACCGAGAGTTTTCACATTTTTGGTTTTGTTTTGATTAATTTTAGTTTAAGAGTTTATTGTATCATTTTAATTTATTTAGTGTTAAGTCCTTTTTTATTATTCCATTCATTAAATTGTCTATTGGTCGCTTGTGCTGATTTAATGCGTTTTCTATTAAATATTGTCGTTGTATTGTCTGCGTTGTACGATTTCGAGACAGGGATTTTGGTAAGAAAAACAATTGTAGAATTTTGTTAAGGAGTTCCTTGTTCGACTATTCACGTGAGTAGACGTATTTTAAACGTTGTTGCCATTTTGTAATCCATTTTGATTTTGTAAAATTAATCTTCTTTTATTTAGTCAATTAAGGAATTCTTTTTGTGATAATTGTTAATGTATTGACGTGTACACGTAGTAGATATAAGATCAATTATTATTTTTTCCCAGAAATTTGTTACAGTATATCAGTTTCCTATTTATATTTACTTTTTGATTGATCAGCGAACAGCGTTGTTGATTGTGAGTGTAAGTAAATCTAAATGGATACCTCAGCCATTTCACAGCTACTTAGAGAATGGGGTAGAATGGGGCTGATGCACAGATGCTACCATTAAAATATTCGAAGGTAAGTACGTACGTGTTATCTAATATTAAGGATTACTGGTTTAAAAAACTTTGAAATAATACTTAGAGTCAACACCATTGTGTCGATAATATACATATGAACATGGTAGGTGTGTACATTAACAAACATAAGTAGGTATTTACTAGTTATTAGTTTTCAGTAGCTAATACCAGCAAATTAATATACTGATTGAAATTATATCAGTAACCAACGCCGACTAGATACCAGGCCCAAGCATTGCGTGGGAAGTATCCCGAGAACACCGGTCGCAAAGACGGATACGCATAACATCTATACCTCTACGCATCAATATCCCGTGCGCACTCCTAGAGTACCCCGATACGCTACCTTCTCCCAAACTTGTAAAACGTGTGACAGTAAATTTATTTAATTACATAATATTTCTTTATTCATTAATTTCCCCTACCGAGGTTTTTTGGTGTTACAGACACAAAATTAGTAGGTAATTATTACCCTTGAATAATAGAAATGCTTAGATTAAGCAGGTAAGTATTATCACTTCAATATACTTATATTTTGGAAGTAAATAATGGCAATACTTCAAATGATACTTTTATATACTTCTACAAATGTACATAAATTATTAAGGCATAAATATGATAGTTTCCAGTTAAAATCTATTTACTCAAATCTAAAATAATTATTTTTGTGGTGAAAATATTATATTTTCATAATGATTTTAGTATATTGATTACATTTGAACTAAAAAATTGCATAAAATATATTATAGAATATATATTAGAAAACATTTAAAAAATATATATGTTATGTAGCATTAATAATATTTTATTGCAAATGTTTTCTCAATATATTTTTCATAACTGCAAGAACATTTTGCTTTATATTTCTGTAAATATTTATTTCATATAAAAAAAAAGATTGATTTTTTGCTTTTGTACATTTGGTGCGTAGGACGAATAATATAAAATGGGTAAAATATGCATACATATTAAGTAGGTATGTACCTATTTAAAATGATAGTTTAAAGATTAAATTAGATAATATATATCTAATATGATTTAATTAGTATCTAAGTTGAGCACTGTAACTTTTCTATTAATATATCTGCGTTTTGTATTATATTATTTGTAATATTTGTAAGTTGCGAACGTCAACACAATACCTCTATTCATTACGGTCGGTGCCGGTGTTATATGATTTAGTATTGTTTATGCGTCTATGGATTAGGTACATAGAATGTATACGCGCACGTGCGTATCATCAACGTTTTCATTCGTTTGTCAGTTACATGTTATAGTTTATAATAGTATACGATTTGGGCAGATTAGGGTTAACTGTGTAATTAATTGTTGCGGGGTGTGTTTTAGTTTTTGTGGTGACTACGAGGTAAGCAAAACTTTGAACATGTCATGGCATTTATAAGATAATTGGAATGCTCAATATCGCTATGTACAGAAATCGTTTAATAATATAATTGTAGGAATTTTATGCATCATATATGTACTGCATCTACCAGATAAATTGCTAGTTGATTTGCTTAAGAGATTCATCTCGGTAGATAAGCGTCATAACCTCAAATAGAGGTTAGAATACGTTGTATTGTTTTATTGTTTGTACGTAGAATGTTTTCAAATATTATGAAATAAAGTAAAAATAAGTATCGTAAGTATTAAAATGTAGCTACCACTTCAATTATTGTAAATGCTCCAAATGTATTAGTAGGTGTTGATAATGTTGTACGATGTTTTATTCATGGTATGATCTAATACAATTGGCATTGTTTTAGAGGCCACAAGGAAACGCCATGAGAGCGCCACTACCGAAGATATGAAAAAAGCCATAGGGTTGTACCTGGCACCACCCAAGGCTTGACTTAAAAAATGAGTATTTTTCATTTTTATTGGCTTATTCAAATAAAATGATAATAAATACGTTTGTTTTTTATTTAGAACACTTCAATTAAAAAATAGTTATTAATTTGATAAACCTTCAGTATGCCTTAAAAGATGCCAGAATTATTGATTATTAACTTGTATGGTGAGTGCGAAAAAACAAGTTCTTGCCTTTTAGACAACTTTATGTATGTTTCAACTTTTCGTTATCGATGTTATACATTCTAAATAACCAAGAACAATTTTAGTTAATTTTGACAAATTAAATAGATTGCATAAAAAAATCTCAATTTTCATATAAATATTTTACAAATATTTTAGAAAAAATATAGCGCATGGAATAAATATTTTAATTGAATATTTTATCTATATTTAGAAAAAAATATGAAAAATATATTCAAAAACCTCTCACGAAAAATATTTATAAAATATATTTTTAAAAATATCTGTGTAATATTTCTGGCTGTTAGGGTGTATCATCATCATTCGTGCTATCCAATAACTCTTAATTAGTGTTAAATTATAATTTTTAGCATGGTTGGAGTATATAAATAAATATTTAAAATATAAATCTTCAATTTAGTTAAAAGAATTAGGATTAGATGTTATTGCTAAGTATTAGGCGATTGTTATGCAGTTTGTCTTCGAAGATACGCAGGTGAACTCTGGCCAAATGCGAAAGTTTATTGCAATCAATTCGAGATTGGTGCGATTCTAAGTGGCACTGGCCCCCTTCGATCAGTGATGTGGTATGCTTCATTCGGGGATTACGTCGACAGTTAGACAGACTTATATACGCGCCGTCAGTTTATACAGTCCGTTCATGTTGCGGTGTACACGAATCAAATTACGCGGCCAGGTCAGTCGGAAAAGAAAACGCGAATTGAAGTCGTGAGATCTGGCGGTGGGAGGAGGGAGGGGGAGGGGTGAAGGGGGATGGACCGCGGATGGGGGTAGGCGAAAAGTAAAAGAAAACGGACGATTGCGATCCAGAGCAAGGCGCACATAACCATCTCAAAGTAAATGATATCTGTTAGTAGTGGAATGCACGTGAGGAATTTGGCACTAGACGTCAGTCAGGGGGCTGGCGTGGCTAGGTCCCGGCAAGTTGCGATCAATAACGTTGCCGCCTCACCACCACGGGGGTGCGCAGATGTATACTTACCGTAAGCACGCACAGTTGACTGGGCGAGATGAAATCTAGCCCATGTAGAGCCTGCTTGCCGGTGAAACAGGTCCCTCTATACTCTGCATATACACACTCCAGAAAGGAAGGCGAGTAGAGAAGGAGACTTTAGTTTCGTTAGTCGAGCAAAGGGGGGCATATGGCGGTGGAAGGATGACGGTAGTAGATTCTCTCTCTAGTGTGCACTGTGCACCCTCTTCGCCTTGGTTAACGTATGAAATGACGACATCGCAGCGGACCATAAGCCCGAATATAACCGTACATACATACATACATATGCATAACGTAAAGATAACACCGCCACTTCTGGCGCGATATTCTCTACCGGTATTGCGAATAAAATTCCGATGTTAAAGGGGCTTGTTTTCCGCAAGACATAATTCCGTAAATTGAACGCGCTGTTATCGATGATGTTCGCGCGCCAAAATAATCCCTAACCTATCGCAACATTTTGCATCCGGCGACACGGATATAACCTCACCTTTACGCGCCGCATTTTTTCTTTTTTTTTTTTTTTGTTTATCCACCTCACAGCGCCGAGGGAAAATACATCAATTTAAAAAACAGAAACCGGGCATAATAATTAAGGCATTAGCAATAACTAATGGATTGATTTTCCATACATAAAATATACAGGAATGTTGGACATTGAAATGAATGTCTGGTATTCATACACATGTCGATAAATTATGAAATATTTAAAGACGACAAACTGATAGTTAGATTTTACTATTCACAGTGTTCTTTGGCATGTGCATAATGGCATAATCTCAAAGTCTTTACAGACCAATAACGAGAAACAAAAAATCTTACAGGAAGTAAAAATTCCAATACAAGAGCACTGATAAATCACGAAAAAAAACATCTTGGAAGAAATATCATGCAAGCATGACTGAAAACAATAAAATACATCTCTGAAGATAAAAATCATGGTGTAATCTGACACTTTTCGAAATACTAAATAGCTTCCCAATGGAGATTCAAAATGAAAATAAAGACAAATGCCTCACTCGGAAACCGCCTTGATTTTCCACAAACTCCAAATAAAAATCAGGAGAAGAGACACTACCTACACATAATTTTTTTTTTTAACTATTCTAAAGCTTCGCACAAGTTGTTGAACATATAGGACGAGCAAACTTGTTTTACAATTTCCCACAAAATTGTTGACGAAAGTTATCGCATTTTTTGCAACAAAATGCACACTTTTGTTATACAATTTATGTTGAGAGAACCTACAGGGTCGCTAAAAAGTATGGATACAATTAAATATTATGAAAACTATTCAACAAAACTTGTTGAAATTTGGTACATGGTTAAAAGTATTTAAATTCTATCGTCTAAGATGTTCTTCAAATTTCTATCTTCATTTGTTCTGGGGATACAAGGCTAACTTGATTTTATTTAAATGGTACGAAGGGTCAAATTTAATATTTTTGAAAAGAGAATTTTTTTCTGCGTTCTGTGATGTAACACATCCACATATCTTATTTTGATCGAAACTTAAAAAAAAAAATAATAGTTAATAATAATTGTAAAAATAACACATTTAACTGAAACAGAACAGATTTTAATAAAAAGAAGCTCAAACAAGAAATTACATAATTTTTATGTTACAAAAGATGTTCGAAATGATTTCCATTTACCTCCTATAATAATGAACACATTGAGCAAAATTTTGCAAAGAATTAATCAAAATATTTGGAGAAATACTGGCAATTTCGTTTCTTATACGTTCTTGTAGGTCTTCAATTTGTAATGGTCTGTTGACATACACTCGATTTTTTACATGACCCACAGGAAAAAATCAAGTGGGGACAGATCAGGAGACCTAGTTGGCCATTCAATAGCCCCCCTTCGCCCTATCTATCTACCGGGAAATGTTTCATCCAAATATTCGCGCACTTGACGACCAAAATGCGGCGGTGCTCCGTCTCGTTGAAACCATATGGTTTCTGTTGTTATACAATTTCGATTGCCGTGGTTTGGAAATATTTCCCTAAGTCGTGGAACAATGTGTTGTTGTAAAAGTTGCAAGTATCTTTCAGACGTTAAATTGCCGTTAATGAAAAAAGGACCTACGATATTCCGACCAATAATGCCACACCAAACATTAATTTTCTGTCGATGCTGCGTATGAACCTGCTCCATCCAATGCGGATTTCTGTCAGACCAATATCGACAGTTATGGCGGTTAACATATCCATTTAGACAAAAAGTTGACTCATCAGAGGAGAGGACTCGATTAAGAAAGTTACCATCCTGATGTATTCTGTGCATCATGGTTTCGCAAAATTCGGTTCTGCGGTCAAAATCGTCCTCACTTAATTCTTGTAGCAAGTGAATTTTATAAGTATGATATTTTTCGCGTTTCATTATTTTTTGTATAGATCCTCTACTCATGTTGTGGTTCAACGCCAACTGTTGTACTGAATTTTTTGGATTTTCTACCACATCCAACATAACATTCAAAGAATTTTCTTCGTTGGTAATAATTCGAGGTCGCCCAGGTCTTGCACGGTCTTTAACGCTACCAGTTTTTTGAAATCTTTGTAAGGTTTTTGAAACCGTCGTCCTGGAGTTCGGTTCCCGGTTTGGATGAATTTCATTAAAAAGATTCACTACTTGAGCACAACTTCGTTTTCTGTCGCCATAACCAACCATCATGAGAATTTCTATACGCTCAGTTTCGCTTAAATGTACCATTGTTAAACAAATTATTGCACACAAGTTTAATTTTTGGCGAATATGCAAGCGACACATCGTCAATAACAGCATTTTCAAAGCTAACTTAGTTTTATTTTTCCAGAATTAAATTTTTGAATATAATTTTTTTTTGCCTTTTAATAAAAATAAAGGTGGGCATGTGTTACATTACTGAATTCAGAGAAAAAAAATGCTCTTTTTAAAAATATCAAATTTGACCACCCGTGCCATTTAAAAAATCAAGTTAGGCTTGTATTTTCAAAATAAATGATGGTAGAAAATTGAAAGAAATCTCAGATGATAGAATTTAAACACTTCTAACTGTATGCCAAATTTCAACGAGCTCTGCTAAACCGTTCTGAAAATATTTAACTGTATCTATACTTTTTAGCGACCCTGTATATATTGCAGTAGTATTAAATGCAGTTCACTTGTTGCAAATAGTACGTTTAGGTCATTGGTAATACTTGGTTGCAACTAATCGTCAACAAAATATTTGCAGTATTTTTGTTACTATTACAAATAAATCTGACATTAAGATTTTGCGTACAGATTAACTACGCTGTTGCTATAATTAAAATACCCTAGTTGTGAATAATTATTTACTGTATAATGTACTTTTCTTTTGAAACATAATGCGCAGTTTTGTTGCACAATTTGTTGATATAACCTACCTATAAAAGGAGCATAAATTACACACTGCTTACCGTAAATGCAATAGTGAATGTTCAGTAGAATTTTGCGTACAGTAGAGCTGGACTGTTGGATCAAGGATAAAGGGTCCTTAATTTAAGAAGTTTCGATCTCATTAATTTATTTTGTTCTGCATGTGACGTTTGCGAATTCTCCTTCGTCGGTATACAACGTTTTCAAATCAACTTTTTATAACCGTGTTTGAGTAAAATAGGTGAAGCGCCATCTTTACAACAATAGCTGTAACACATATACCTATTAAACGTAACTATATGGGTAGAAAACTTCGCCATAATAATAATGCTTAGATCAGAGAACCTGTTTACAAAAGTGTGGGCTAGGTTTAGAAAAAAAAGTAATTTGAACATAATAATTGCTTTAAATTAACTACAATTGCGGTTAGTGTAATCCTTATTTCTTAATAATACTCACTTTGTTAATTGAAGAGTACTTATTGTTTAAGTGAAATTAATGGGTTTGTTAAATTAATAAACTAGAAGTAACAAAATAATATGATTGCTTTTTATACCAATTATTTTTAATTAATTTTTTCGCAATATCTCTAAAATAAACGAGATTTTATTTGTTGATTTCATTAACAATACGTAAATATCGAGGGATGTTGGCAGTTGGTGGATATAATTAGGTATTACTGCCATATAGACAGGCCGATGCCCGTCTTAAAATTAGCTTTTTTGCTTTCAGAAACAGCAATTCATAAATTTGGAGGTATCTATAAGATCTTGGCAGACCAACGTCCTTCTTAACATTAGCGGAAATCAGAATATTGCAATTATAGTTAATTAATTATTAATTCGATCCGTGAAGTAGTGTTCGAGTACTATAAAGTTTCCCAGTATATAACGTTTATAACTTTTTCTCACTTCATTATATGCAATTTATTATATTTACTAGTTGTAAAATATGGTAAAACATTTCACAATATTTTCTAGAAGATTGTGCTACAATATTTTCTAACAATTTTATTGCTTTTTTTGGTAACTGTGGTATATAAACTGCAGCGACGTTGTTTAAAATTTCGTGCAATAGTAAAAATTCTTACTACTACAATTTTCGTCCAACGGTGAAATGTAAATATTACTATGCAGATTTTTCTCTGTGTACAGAAATAAGGAAATAAATTATATAATCCGTATTTGACTCTGTGTGAGTTAATAATTCAGGAGCTGAAAGAAAGGGGTACACCTACTGATTTGTAATCATTGCCATTGTACATATGTCGGAAGGACCTTCAGAAACTTTGAAATGAGGATTAAAGAACAGTAGTTACGTAATGTTAAGCCCAATTCCAGTATTGATTCCTTGTTTGGTAAACACTTGAAAAATAGTAACCATGCACAACTTGGATATTAATCAAAATTTCCGTATATTACATACAGCTAATAAAGGTACCTTTTTGGATAATTTGGAAACGTGAAATATGTATAAGACACCAGCTCAATGGTCGAGACGTTTGTTAAATTCTCAATTATTTTTTTGAATCTACTTCCCCTCTTTCAAATACTTCTAGATAGGTTGTATCTCATTTTTATATATGGTTTCAAGATTTCTACTTCTTATTTTGTTCGTTATTTACTACTTTAGCATTTCTTAAATAGATGGCGCATGTTATTTTTCTCGAATTTTCTGTTACAGCTTAAATTTACTTTATATGGATTTTCCAGAATCATTTTAAATCAGGTGTGTACGGAGTAGTACTACATATATTTTAATTATTTTTAAAGTGTAGTTAGTTTGTTTAATACTTTTAATGTGTTTTATTCATTATCCAATTTGGCCCGCGGGCCGTAGTTTGGCGACCCCTGTTGTAGACCAATTGGAAGAGGGAGACACAGATATTCAAGATATTCAGAGGCAAACTTCAGATATAACAGAAGGTGACTGGGCATTATTAGTTAAATTTCCATAGAACAAATTCGTTAAATATTATTGGAGCAGTTTTTAACTAAAGACCCTTACACTGAATCTGATGAAGTGCGTATGAAAACAATTTTTAACCCAACTTCCATTTTTAAGTATCCCCCGGTTGATGATATCGGCTATGTCAAAATAAATGATATTATGCAGTTACTTCCTCTACCTAAAATATATATGCCAAATTACTTTTGAAGTATCGTTTGCAGGTTATTTTGTTCAGTAATTGGTTAAGTTTAATTCGTCAAAATAAACAAAAAATGCGCCACGAAGTAAAGAAATTATTACTATACACCTCATTTTATTGATACTTTTACAGCTTGAGTGCAGTCCACTGCACTGTTGCACCCGCAGAAATAGCATCACATTAACTTTGAACTAGTCAAATTTCTGTACGCATTTACCCCAACCACAGTATAGAGAGATAACAGTAGAGACAGATTAGCTTCCCGCTCTCGTCCGTTTTTCGAATCGTAGTAAACTGAGCGTGGCCGCTGATAAATAAATCGTATTGCGCAGCACGTGAATCGTGCACGATCGTGCAATTCATTCAAGAAAATTTTGGCGGAGTGCTAGTGTTTATAGCAGCCCGTATGTATGTGTATGTATCAATCACGATAAATTAAATACCACGTTTAGGCACTTAGATTATGTCGCTGTGATATTCACCCCCATTTTAATTTTAAATTTCGTTTGTTCTCTTGATCTCTTATTTGTGAATCTTGGTTTACGTGTATGCTGTATTAGCCACACATTTTATTATTATTTTTTTTCATAGACAGTTTTACATACGTTTTTTTTGTGTTCAGTTTTAAGTGATCATTCATAAGTATTTTAATATAATCAATTGTATACTTAAATGTCAAAAATACTCACAACTATGGGACTAATAACACCACATACTATGAAAAGGTGTGAAAATGTTTACAGTAAAAAGTACCCGAGAGATCAACATTTAATTTTTTGTTTTTATTAAAGGTTGTAATGTAGCAATACATCATAGCAATCATTGGTGATGCTTGATGATGGAACCAGAGGAATTTGGATCAACTACCTACATTGGTTACAATCGTTGGCATACTCCCAACTGCAAGAATAGTGCGAGAAATAATTACAATTTAAGTTTTTTCGAAAAAATTCGTTGCGATACGTTTGTGGACATTTAATATGGAAATGTTTAAAATGTTCATAATTGTGATGTTTGTGAAGCATTTTCCCAGCAACACGATCAGTTAGACGATTCAACGTTATTTTGCCATTTAAAGGCATAGGAGCATGCGAATAAGCAGAAATTTGGAAAATTAAAAACCTTTCTTTTATGTCATAATATTAGAGAAAATTGAATTAGTGTCACCACAACTGAAGTGTTTGGAAAAATTCATAGCACAGTTCAGTTCTATTAATTTTGAACATCCAGGTCAAGCATGCGATTATTTTACACATTGAAGTTTGTAATTTCAAAGATGTTGGGTTTCAGGGTACACATAAACACATTAAATAGAAGCACGTCTGAAATCGGCAGAAAAAGCTTAACAAAATGAAGTGACAAAGCCATATAACTTCATAAAGTTGTCAATTATATCAATATGTAAACTTTCGACTTGCTATCTTTCGTTGCTAGAATAAATTGTTGACCAGTACATTTGTATGTAATCTCTAATGAAAACTTTCTGTTTGTAATTTTTTTCATTGTCTATATTGTAGGCATAGCAAATATAAACTATTCACTACTTATGTCTTTCAATATTAACCTGTTTACTCTTACCTGGAAATTAACTGGCAAAAGCCCAATCAAAAATGTACAATATATCATGTACGCATTGCTGTTATAATAAAAGCTTTCTAATCCAGACAATGCATATTTTTTCTTAGAAGCCAGACAATAAAATTCACATTATTTTGTAAAAATATTACGTTTCCATATGATAGGTAAATTTCTTTTAGTTAATTATATAATTAAATTACAGCAATGGAAAATTTAACAGATCGGTATTTTTCAATAGATTAAGTGCTATCAACTAGGTATATCACTAAATTTCAAATCAAAAATGGCACTATAAAATAAAGTTGCTTATTTTATGCAATTTTATAATTTTGAATATATAGGAAATTTTGCGATCAGGTAAATAAATTCTCTTCCACACTTTTATAATGTTTACTTACAGTTGCCCCTTATTATTATAGGTTGCAGTATTAATAATAACGAAATGTCAAGTTATTAAAACATTTCTACAAAAAAAATGGTTATATGCACATTGCATGTTTATAATTCACAGCTAACATTGTTACACCGACTTTTTCTCTTGCATCTACTAAATTTCGACCCATTCAATAATAAATATATGATATAACCTCTGCCATGAAGCATAGAGATCAAATTTTTAAATTTTCCTACATTTTTCCGGTAGACGCATAGGATGCGCGTGGCCGCGGACTCCGTAGCATCAATGTGATCAAGGTCATTAAAATAGGACGAAGAATTTCATTCATAAAAACGGGTTCTGTCATTACTGATATATTTCTATACTGTGCCCCAAATAACATTATCCATTCCCTTTACTATTGTATTCATTTTAGATGTCGCCAAAATATGAGCTACCACCATAGAGAAGATCAATAAATCAATTGCACATTATGAATAGCTAAGTCCACAAAAAGTCTTATCTAGATAGGTTGGATATATAATTCGATAATATCACTCACCGTTGAGACGCATCGATGACTTGGCGAGATGAAGTCCAGACCTCTCTCTCCAGTTCCACCGAAGCACTGCTTGATGTTCTGCATGAACTTCTTTCTGATGGCTTTCAAGAGTAGACGCAAAGAGCCGGATGGTTCGTGGGCTGGTTAGGTGTTGAGGATCACTGGCACTAAACACGGGCAAACAATACGGTCGTCCTGAGCGGTTATACCAAGAACCGATGCCAGTTCTGAGCCCGCTTTGCCCAAATAAGCAGCTTGCACTAAGTTGTAGTTCTTATTACCGTTCGAGTTTGTCCCATCACCGTGAGCAATATGAGTACAGTCCATCGGTATTTCGGTGTATGAGTAGTAATTTTCGTCATCGTGACATACCCGGACCAACTTGCTGATGTACTGATTTTGCGACGTCGTATGCTTCATCTGAGTGGTGAGGAAATATTGAGCCTCGATTGCGAACCGTAGACGTTTTGATGACGTAGCGTTCTCTACGCTCGGAATTGACGAACACTAGTCCCCGTTTGACTGCCGTTTGAGCGATGCTAAACATCTTGTCTTTATCCAAAGATCGGCTGCTAACAGCCGGGACTTCAGTTCTGTATAGGGACTTGCCGGAAAATGTAACTCCGACATACATGACTTGGGTGACTGGAGGATTCGGAGGTCCTGGTGCGATAAAAGCAACTGTAGAAGCAGTCGCATCGTTTGCGACTACGGCTTCGCGAACAACTTTGGCAGCATCAGATATATTGTGGAGATTCCTAACTAAGCATATTGCCTTGGAATGATAGCTCCCGCAATAGATCAGGCCGTGTTCGTGGTGTAGTCGATAACTAATAGTGCCTTGTTAACGTTATTGGTAAGCTTTTTCTTGCGCGGAATTACATTCTAAAACTGAGCAATCTTCAGCGTCATAGTCTGGACCGGTCTTGGCTTCGATAACCAAGTCCAAATCCGGCGATAGTTGATACAAACGGTTAACGGCACCGATGTACACACGTCCTGTATTCTTATCGACGACTAAGTGATTAAACTCCTCTACTTCCGGATTGGTCTCGTTGAATGCGCGAATTATATCGCTGGATCCGGTAGTGGTGGTTATGGCCACAATCAGGACCACAAACAGCGTTTTATAAAGCCGCTTCATTGCGGGAGCGGCGATTTTCAAACTTCACGTCATCCGACCTGAAACAAACGACATCAAGTTTTCTGAAATGATTTAAAGAGATAAATCCTAGCTTACAAGGACACGGCGGGTGTCCCCCTCCGCTTTTCGATGAACTTAACAGATCTGAAAGGTACCTTAAAATAAGAAGACACGTATTTTTTTTTTACCGGCGTATCCGCACGATTTGGGGTACAGCCCCTTCCAAAGTTTGGACATTTTTTTCAAATTTTCCAAATAATAAGTATTAAATTATCTTCTTAACATAATTTGCAGCATATTGCATGGCCCTAAGGGTGGCGTCGTCCGTATTCGCAAAAAGTTAATAACGGGGGACGGGGTACCCTACCCCTATTTTTTTACATTTTTCTTTTTCTTATTCATCAAAAGAAGGCCGATTTTACATAGAATACGATGATGTATAACAAGTTTAGAAAATTAATAATTGTAAAATAGAAAAATAATAATAAAGCTTCAAAATTAATAAACTTGTTTATTTATATAAATCAAATGAACTATAACAGAAATAAGTTTTTATCCTTAACATAATTTCCAGCAGAATACATGGTCTCAAGGTAGATGATATCTTCATAAAAAGCTAATAACTGGGGACGGGGTACCCCATACCCCCGCATTTTTTTAATAATAAGTTTATTCATTATTCATCAAAAAAAGATCGCTTTTAGAACTTTTTCGGTATAGTGATTCTTATGAACTACGACATAGATTTACATCAGAGAAATAATATTATTAAGTTGCAATCCCTAACCCATAATCAATTTCTTCCCCAAGATTTTTCGACGTATTCAAGTACTCGTGGTATAAGAGTGGATACGTTGAGGAAAAACCTGGGCCCTTTAAAAATCCTGTAGAGTTTTGTTTTAACAAAGATGCGCAGTCTACACCCTTGTGTAGTATTTGCAATAAACCAGCTATTGTGCGGTGTTCATGGTGCAAACAAAATCTGTGTTTTAAACACTTTTACATAGACTATCACTACTGTAATACTTACATAGCTTAATTACTGTACATATGTATATTAATCTTGTTCGCTATTGCAATACATATATACCAATAATCGCATTACAGTATGTCATGTATTTAAACATTTATAAGCATTATAATGTTTTTCTAATTCTGTTCTATTGTTTCCGAATTTATAATCGTTACAAACACATTATATTTATGCTCCATTGAATACTTACATTGTACACCTACATTGCACGAAAACTTGAAATAAATTAAAAATATATATGTATGTATTATTTAATCCTTCGTCCTGTGTAGCAAATTTGTTCATATATACGCACTAAAGGATTATGGTATTCTAAGAATGAATAACATTTTATTAAGGAAATATATAAAACGCAGTCACTAACTGCAGTTGATAAAACGATTTATATTACTACCAGCGATAAAAGTTTTGTTAGTATATAGTATAAGTTAGTAGGCATAGAAAGGTTTGACCATAGCTTGTCGAGTAGATACAATTCTAAATAAGAAATATTTAAGTAAGGAGAGCACGGAGTAACGAAAACAAATAATTGTTGTTAATGTACTATATTATTATTATTACAATTATTTTTATTATTAATCCTCCAAATTTATTACCATTGTTTTCTATGTAAAAGCGATCTTTTTTTAATGAATAATTAATAAACTTATTATTAAAAAAATGCGGGGCTATGGGGTACCCCGTCCCCCGTCATTAGCTTTTTATGAAGATATCTACCTTGAGACCATGTATTATGCTGGAAATTATGTTAAGGATAAAAAACTTATTTCTGTTATAGTTCATTTGATTATATCAATAAACAAGTTTATTAATTTTGAAGCTTTATTATTATTTTCTATTTTTACAATATATAATTTTCTAAGCTTGTATACATCATGTATTCTATGTAAAATCGGCCTTCTTTTGATAAATAAGAAAAAGAAAAAATGTAAAAAAAATGAGGGGTACCGGGTACCCCGTCCCCCGTTATTAACTTTTTGCGAATACTGACGACACCACCCTTAGGACCATGCAATATGCTGCAAATTATGTTAAAAAGAAAATTTAATATCTGTTTATATTTAGGAAATATTTGCAAAAATTGAAAAATCGCCCAAACTTTGGAGGGGGCTGTACCCCAAAATCGTGCGGATACGCCGATAAAAAAAAATTCGTGTCTCTTATTTTAAGGTACTCTTTCGATCTGTTAGGTTTCATCGAAATCGGAGGGGGACACCCGCCGGTGTTCCCTTGTTAGTAATGATTTACATCGAATGAAATGCAATGACGAATCATTACTAAAGACTCACTATTTTATGTATCACCTTTCCACACATTATTGCGCAAAAAACCAAATAGAGGAAATTCATTTCTAATCAGATTACAATATTAAACAAAAGACGATATTCCTGTTTTTTTGAGTATAAAAGACTATACGTTAAATAGATTGCATATTTTAATGACGATAACGCTAATAAGAATTGTTTTGTGCTTGCACACGATATTAAATAACACTATGCAACAATTTCTATTAATTTTTTTGTCTTTGGGTTGTAACTGTCATTTCCTATTTTCTTATGTCAGAAAAGTATAAAAACAGTCGATTATTTCCCACAAACTTTGTGACCTTTTGTGACCAAGACAATGATATTTTGAAATTTACAAGCAAACCCAAAATGAGAAGTACATATTATGCCGTTCGACGTAGAATACGGGAACTAAAGACATCAGTGACGGGAGTGAATCCATTTACGATAGGAATGACAATAAATATGTCTGTCAAAGTGACAAGTATCTGCATTTTCGGTTTTTTTTTTGGAAAACAAAAGAAAATATCACAACGAATATGTCTCAACCACTCAACCTGCTTTTTGATAATTTATTGCTATATTGTTCAGGCGCTATTTTAAATTTTGACAGATCCAATGTTCCAACGTCCCTCCATTCAAAACGTGTACACTCCTAAAGCTGATATAATAGACTCGTCCCACGATTTCAGCGCTCAAAACGGTGTGTATATGTACTTCTCATTTCACTATACCTATTTTCTAATTAGATGATGGCTTCAAGAGGTTGCAAACATGAAGCAGACGCGTTTTGCTATGTTTGTGGTCAGTTTATTAAGACAAGAGGATGGTATAGGGGAGAAAAGAGATGAGATTTGCAATTCCAAGCATTTGGCGGGAACCCACTGACCACTCAAGCAACTGTTACTTTTGCATTGTGGACCCTTCCAAACGCCGTACTGGCAAAAATGCACCTGCTGTCATGTATCCCGATCTTCTTTCATCCATGGCCCCAGTATTACACAGCTCTCAGCTTCCATTACCTACTCCTCCTAAGATAGATCTTCTTCAGTCAGCAACAGCGAGTCGGAGTGTGAAGAAAATATTGTAGAATCAGATGACATGATCAATGTAAAACGACTTAGTTAGAGATCTTGGACTCTCCAAGTCCAATGCTGAGATTTTGACCTCTAGGCTGAAGCAGTGGAACTTGCTGGATGAAACTGTGCGAGTCGTAGATCAGAGAAAGCGTCACCAAACTTTTTCTAGCTTTCTCACCTATCTAGATGGGCTCTGCTTTTGCCACGATGTGACTGGGCTATTTGAGGCAATTAGAATCGCCTATAATCCAAATGAGTGGCGTCTCTTCATTGACAGCTCTTTAAGAAGCCTCAGAGCAGTACTGCTGCATAATGGTAATAACTTTCCATCTCTTCTCCTGGGTCATTCAGTGCACCTCAAAGAGGATTACTTTAACATTAAGACCTTGCTGAAAGTTTTGAAGTATGACAAGTATGGGTGGAGGTCATCGGCGACTTCAAAATGGTGTCATTCCTCATGGATCTGCAAGGTGGTTTCACCAAATTCCCATGTTATCTTTGTCTTTGGGACAGCAGGGACACCAATGCACACTACAACAAGCGCGACTGGCCACAGAGGACAGAGTTTTCTATAGGGGAAAACAATATCAAATGAGAACCACTGGTAGACCCTCTAAACGTGCTGATGTCACCACTGCACATAAAGTTGGGGCTTATGAAACAATTTGCGAAAGCTCTAGGTACGGAGTCAGCAGCAATGAAATACCTTGAAAAATTATTTCCTAAGCTATCTGAGGCGAAGGTCAAAGCCGATGTCTTCGTAGGACCTCAAATTAAGAAGATTCTCGACTGCGATGACTTTCCTAAAAAGCTCACCCGTAAGGAGAAAATATTGGAGATATACACTGTGCCCACTTAAATATGAGACTAATGGGGCAAAAAAAATTATTGAATCTATAAAAGAAATTATATAAAATAAAAGGCAGTGCTTCTTTAGAAATATATTTGGGGTTCAAAATTAACATTCGTAATTTTGCTATAATTAATAAAAAAAAAAGAAATATCTTGAGAATAAATCACCCTTATTTTTAAAGATATGAAGAAGTTCTATTAGAAAAAAAGTACTTCAAATATGCCAAAATACCAACTTTTAAGTAAAAATCGAAAAAACACATTTTTACAAAAAAAAAAGGTATTTTTTCAATGTTTGGTTCATATTGTGTAATTTTGTAGAGTTCCATTTCTTTGATTTCTACTTTGAAAATTTGTATTTTGGCACATTTAGGGAGTTGAAGTACTTTTTGCTAATGGAGCTTTTTGGTATCTTTAAAAATGAGCGTGTTTTATTTTCAAGACAATTAATTTTTTCTTAATTTATAAATTAAGAAAAAATTAATATATAGCAAAACCACGCATTTTAACTAAGTTTAAATATAAAATATGTTTTTAAAGAAGCACCAACTTTTATTTTACATAATTTTTTTTTTATAAATTAAATAAAATTTTTTCGCATTTGTCTCATACTTAAGTGAACATGCGATATACATATGTGGGTATATTTCAAATTTTCGTTGTCTTAGTCACAAACGCAAAATTAGAGGGGAATAAAAGTATTTTTCTATTGTTTTGAAGCATAAATAAGTTGGAAATAACACTTACTACTCAAGGACAAAAAACGTGTTACATAGTGTAATCTGTAACAAATAACTTAATACGCACAAGTGCAATAAAGCGAAATTGTATGAAATGGAAATACAGTTACACATTTCACAATGTTTCACATCACATATCACCTACTCCTTCATGTAAGTGACGAAAGGTTTATAATATTTAAGTGTAAATAGACACAGAGTTAAAAAAAAAAGATCATAAACAGTGTGGTACCCACTTATCGAATAAATTTATTTTTCAAGTTATCATAGAGGTTTATAAAAAATGTCAGAACACGTCACGGTATAAAGAGTAAGAATAACTCCCGATATGGCAGTTTGTTATTGTTTACATTGGTGCCTACAAACAAATTAGTTTACTCATGCGTTTAATCCACATGATTTACTTGTTTTATTTATTTATTTTACGTATTGTATTAGTTTTGAATTACACCTGCAGTTTTAAAAAAAAAATTAATGAACACTGATAAGGTGCATTGTGTAAAAGGCAAGGTTAATGGCCGTAACATTGTATAATATATTGTTAATTGAAATAATCGTGAAAGAAGACGCCAATGGGCATCATGCTATTGTGCCATTCCCTCTTGCAAGATAAATTCTGCTGTTAACGATGGTAGCAGTTTCTTTTTTGTATTTCCGAATGAATCTATTATATACAACATGATAAGAATTAAGAAAGTACATGGATAAGAAGAACTATTATCGTTATGCAAAGGTTCCTAGGTCACATTAAATCAATTTATTTGTTAGATACTCATTTTAAACTGTATCGCTATTTATCACAATAACTAACTTAATTTATTTTATGTTCACTTTTTCTGACTGAACTGCAAATTTTATTCACATTATGGACAATTCGATATTATTTAGTCTACGTCTGAAACTCTATCCACTTGAGCGCCCCCAGAACATCATTGTTGACAAACCACTGCAGGGTCGGATGTTAGAAATGAATTAGTCGAATAAAAAAGATCAGTCTTTGTAGTACACAGAACAATATATGTAGTTATAACTCTTCGTGTTAGAAATTTGAAAGTCTACAATAAAACCCTTCCACCGAAATCGTTGCAATTTATTTGAAAAAAAAAAATCACAACATATTTATTCTTGGAAGAATATTTTACATTCTAAAATATATAAATACAGATTTAGTTTCACAAGAACGAAGAAATATGAACTCAATTATTGTAAAACACTTGCAAATATGTGTATCACTTAATCAAACATTATTTTACTAGAATCGTGCTTTTTTTTTATTACAATAAGCTATTCAGAAATATTTGCAATAAAATCACAATAAAAAACGCATAAATTTGTGGACTTTTCTAATCTAATTTTCCTACTACCTTTAAAATATAAATTACTCCCGACATTTGAAAATTCCAGACAACAGTTATACAAGATGGCAGCTAGGCTTGAAGGTCATTGAAAACGGTCAACAAACGAACAAAAGATTTTGCTAGCTTGTCCTTACTCCTATATACTGTGAACACGTCAATTTTTTGCTCTGAATGAAGTTTGAAATATACAGAGTGATTCATGTAAGTGCAAAAAATGAAAACCCTGTATTTTTTTTTTATTTTTGAAATCTTAATGAACTGATTACAACGAGCTATTTTTTTAACCAAGCATCTGAAAAATAAAAACATTTCTCATACGAATCTTTGTAAGCCGTTTGCACCAAATTGAAAATAACCTAGACAACGAAACAATGAAATAAAGTCAGCATGACATTATCATCCACAGGGACAGAAACATTTTATTAAATTATCTCTTTTTGAAAAACATTTTGTCCCTAATAAGCAATGCGATATTTAACAGAAGATCATCGTATAGGAATTTTGATGATGATCAATTAGAAATGAGTCAAGTGGAAGTTGCTGATGATTTTTAATCAGAAGTATCCTAAATTGCCCACTGTTTCGCAATGAACCGTTTCGAAAATTCATTCACAGTTTAGAGAACTTGGACATGTCCGTTCGATAAAAAGAAACCGCCATTTTGTGGAAGACGATGTGAAAGTAAACATTTTGTTAAGTGTCGCAGAGAATCCAATATCAAATTCACGTGAAATAGCTCGTTACCCATACAACTGTTTTAAAATGTTTCCATCGACAAAAACTTCATTCCTATGAGATGATGTTTCTTCAGGAATTAACTGAAGGCGATTCAGATCGTAGAATACAGTTATGTCAAGAATTAATGAATAAACTGACAGAACGAGGTAGCTCGATTTAGTCTTTTTTCGCGAAGAATTGAACATTTCATGTTGAAGGAAAATCCTGATTGGATGCATAAGGCACATATGGGGCAATATCCCTCAAAAGGTATACGTCTGGGCAAATATCATCGGTGACCATATAATTGGTCTAATTTTTATTAATGGGTATTTGACAGCGGTAAAATATTTTAATCTCATTAGAACCGAGGTTATTCCTGTTCTGGCAAATTCACATCCCAATGTGATAGATCCGACCTTACCAAGTGAAAATGTTTGGATTCAGCATGATGGAGCAACATGTCATTTTGCTGTATTTGTGAGAAACTATTTAAATGAGATCTTTTAGGTCGAAAAGGCACAATTGAGTGGCCAACTAGATCACCAGATCTTTCACCTTTGGATTTTTTTTTATGGGGGAATCTCAAAAATAAAGTGTATGCAACAAAGGCAATCACCATTGATGATCTCAAACAAAAAATACAAACAGAAATAAGGAACCATTTTTCATCTAATACTTTAGAAGAAGTTAGGGAAGAGTTTTACTTAATATTTAGGTTATTGCCAACAAGTAAATGAGAGATCAAACATTGACGACTCAAACACAAAAATACAAACAGAAATAAGGAACCATTTTTCACCTAATACTTTAGAAGAAGTTAGGGAAGAGTTTTACTATAGATTAGGTTATTGCCAACAAGTAAATGGAGATCAACATTGATGACCTCAAACACAAAATACAAACAGAAATAAGGAACCGTTTTTCACCTAATACTTTTGAAGAAGTTAGAGAAGAGTTTTACTATAGATTAGGTTATTGCCAACAAGTAAATGGAGATCATTTCGAACATTTAATATTTTAAACTGTATCAGTAATTTTAATAAAAATTTTCATAAGCTGACAGCTTGAATGTCTGTAATTAATGTAATCAACCACTTATAGGTCATAATTGTTATAGATCATTGAAATCAGTTCATTAAGGAGACTTCAATTTAGAAAAGGTCACTACTTTGTGCTGCACTTACATGAATCACCTGTATATTTCAAATTTCATTCAGAAGGTGTATTCTTACGTGTTTCCAGAGCATTTTCAAATAATCTCACAATAACATGAAAAGTAATTTTACTCCATAAGTGGTTACCACATTGTATGTATTAGGCAATTTTAAACGAAACAAAAAAAAACATCTTTGAAACAAATCACAAGTAAAACACACATAATATAAAACTATCGGAAAATCATGATTACCTATTAGAGTACGCTTCGACAGAGAAGAGTACATTACGTCACCAAAGCTCGCGCGAAGTGTGACTTTTATCACACCCAATCAGGCTTCCATTGGTTGTCGTCTAGCATTGTTCATTACGCATGTGACGTTATATACTCTTCTCTGCAGCAAATTATTTTACCTATCAAAATAAAACATATTTTCGAATAGTTTCAAATATGTTCCTTTTTAATTTGTTGCACCTCTATTATATTACGTCTAATACGTGATATCAACGTTTATTAAACGTCATTTTACGCCACTCTGCTACCTGGGAAATAACTGGGAGCCGGTTCAAAATTGCTGAGCCCTCTTAAAATCGAAAATAACAACAAGAAATATCTTAATCTAATTTCAATAACATTCAAAAATGGACTTGAGGCAACCTAACAAGGCAAAATGATCCAGACATTGATGATCGATATATGTAGCGACAGTATGTCAAGATGAGGGATTGCAGTACCAGCAATTAGGGGTAAAAAGATTAAATATTAAAAGATTGTCTGTCCTAGCAACCAAATTGAAATTTCACGCTATTATTTTTAGTGAAGACAACGTAATGACATTAAAACAACTATTATTAATGTAAGTGAGTAATTTTATGTTTCAACGTTGAAGTTACTAAAAATAATTGCCTGAAATTTAAATTTGGATATTTGAGATATGTACGTAACTCACACACTACATATTAAATACATAAACTGCATGCCAAAAAAATTGTAACTCCTTAAAGAAGCTGAGTCACAAAGCTGAAATTTTGGCAAGTTTGAAGTAATAAATCATAACTACTAGCTTTCAGTAATAAATCATAACAATTAGGAAAAAAATACCAATAATCAGCAAAATTTTATCAATAAAGTGTCGATTGTTTACGCACTGTCTAACTCTGTGAGGCATGCTCTGAATGATATGATCAATGGCATATTGTGGAATCTCATCCCAGGCTTGCTGTAGATGATGACGAAGTTCTTGCAAGGTTTTTGCTGCTTGTGGTAAACACCTTAGGTAGCGATTCATGCTCGATTGGGTTTAAATCTAGTGAGCGAGCAGGCCAGGATAGAATTTTGACTTCCTCTTCGTGTATAAAACTCTTGACGAATGATCAGCGACCTTTTTATAGCAGTTATGTGTTGTTAAGATTACAGCTTTCTAACTGACCTCCTTCGAAGTGTTCAATTTTTTTGGCACGTAGTTTAAATCTTAAGGTGGCGTATTCATTTCAGCAATTTTGGACGCAAATCTGTGCGCAAACAATTTAAGTACGCGTGCATATTGCTATGGATTGGCAACCCCATGTTTGCTGAGTGTATTTTGAGTTGCATAGTTTTTGATTTGTTTACTCTGTTCAGTCGTTAATCATATGTTCCGAGATTTTTCACATAATGTTTATTTTGTTTAAAAATATTAGAGTTAAAGAGTTTATTGTCATTGATTTATTTAATTAAGTGTTAAGTTTTTTTTTAATTAAATTCCACTCATTATTTGTCTAGTGTTCCTGTTAGAGTTAATGCGAATTCTTTTAGATATTGTCGTATTGTTTAATACGTCTGCCTTGTAAGATTTTAGAGAGGGATTTTCGTACAGAAAAACAGTTGTAGAGTTTTGTCATAGAGTTCCTTGTTCGACTTATTGACGTGAGTAGACCGTATTTTGATTTCGTTGTTGCCATTTTGTAATTTCTTTGCATATTGAATTTGATTTTCTGTTAACAATACAGCCAATCAAGGAATTTCTTTTCATCATAATTGTTAATATATTAAGTGTGCACATTATAGATATAAGATCATTTCTTATTTTTGTTCGGGGAGATACATTATACAGAATTTTGTTAAGCACTGTCCTTGTTCGACTATTGACGTGAGTAGACGTATTTTTGTTGCATTTTGTATTTTTTTTGATATTGTAAATTCGCATTTATTGTCTTTTATATAGCCAATCAAGGAATTCTTATCGTAATAATGTTGACATATTGAAAGTGCACATTATAGTATAAGATCAATTTATTGTTTTTGTTTAGGAAGATACATTTTTAGTTTAATTTTTTCTCATTATAGTTTGAAGAGTTAATTTTTCCGTTTTTCTATTTTGCTGTTTCTTTTTAATTTCAATCACCTCGTTTGGCGTGAATAGAAGGCTTCGTGCTTGCATTTAGATTTTTCTTTTGTGTAATTTTCTAGGAAATTGTCACGCTTAATTTATTGTAATTTGAAACCACGTGGAATGAATTTCAAATGTGTTAGATTTAGGATATCTTCCTGAACAAACAAATCTTTTTGCTTTGTTCTTGCATTTAGTTTTCAATTTTGTAAATTTTCTAGTAATTGTTCACGATTAGTTTATTTTTCATATGTGAAACCACGTGGATTGAAATTTGAAGATTTGGATAATCTTCCTGAACAAAACAAAACTTTTGCTTTGTATAGGAATAGCATTGTCCTATGTTATTTAGAATCAAGTGCAGTTTTTTATTTTAGGCCAGAACCTTCACTTCACGGTTTTTTTTTCTGTTACAAGTTTAATTTACCCTTTTATAAAATAAATTTGATTGTTAATTAGCATCTTTGGGTTTAAAAAAATTCTGTTCTTTTATTGTTTTTGTAAAAACCTTTTCTATTTTTCGGGTAATTAAGAAAGTCAGATTTCATTCACTCACAAATTTACTTTTCGTGGTTAGATTCAAGTTTTAATTCGCCAGGGTAACTCTGTGTTATTAGTCTTTTGCGCTCTTTTAAAATTTTACCCGTTTGAGCTAGCTAATTAATTTTTTCTTGTTCATTTTGAAAATTCTTTATTTCAATCAGTTACACAGCAAATAATGTTTTTCGGGGAAAACTTTTTAACTTATTTTATGGCCGCAAGTAGGTATCTGCTCACACACTACTTCGCTACGTATACACTTGAGCATTTTTTCGCGCTTAAATCTTCTCGCGCGCAAGTTTGCTCAAATAAGGTTTAGTTGGTGATACACTTTCTACATGGCTTTCGATTAAAATAGGATAGAAGATTCACTCTTTACGTATAGGAGAAAGATAAAATATCGCCAGTGTAATTGGTGTAACATTCAACGATAAATCCTGGGTGTTCAATAACTGTTGAAAAGTTATTGATTTATAGGCTATTATGTTGTTTCTTTTTTGACATATGCAGAGTATCTTAGTGATAATTATAAAATTATATAATAAAATGATTTAGGTAAAGTCAGGTAATGTGGAGTAAAATTGCATAGTGAGAAAAATGAACACTGTTCCATAACAAACATTTTGATAAAATTTTACACATAGTAGTACCTAATGTATGCCAATTTAAACGCAATAGATTTTTATAATTATCAACGGTTTACTAGAAAAAAATAATTTTTAAAAACTTCATACACACACTTAACCAGCAAAATGGGCAAGTGTGTAAGCGTTCACCATTTTATATAATTAATAGCATTATCCTTTAGTTCGCCAAGAATGATAATCACTAAACTGATGCCTGTTTAATAAGTTATGATATATTCACAAGATATTCAAATTATTACACGTTAGGAGATGCGAACCTTATGTTTGTAAAACTAGTATGAAGTTTAGTACATATTAAGAATTATAATAAGAGGACGTCCGTATCTCAATTTAAAAATAAATATAAAACAAACTACACACTTGCCCGTTACACACTTACCTGACTTTACCTTACATAGAAAATGAAACTTGCTTGGAAAGGGCGTTCCAGATTGCGCTGGTACGAATTCAAAAGATTCACATCTTTCTTGTATGACATATTTTGTCATACCTGCAGCAAAAATTGGGTTATATTACATATAATAATATTCATAAAAACTCTTATTATAAATGCGGATCCATTGAAGAATAAGCCTACAAAATGTGAAAAACAAGAAGTATTTAAATGCTTAAAGTTATTACAAAATGGTGGACACACTTTATTGTTATTAAAGTTTTTTTTTTTTTCACAATCATCTTTCTTTTTATAGAGCAATTTGTTTGGTATTTTCCGTAACATCAAATTGGCACAAAAGTATTATACGACCGAATATGATTGCCGCCACAACAGAACTATGACGGGAAACAACTTTCGGTATTCTATTATATGTATCTATCTAAAAAATATGCTGACTTTACGATATTAATTTTTAAATTAGTGATATTCCTGCGGTATTACGAGCATAAAACATACAACGAAAATCTGATCGACAAGATTTCTGCATGCCGTTTAAAGTAGGCAGCAGTGGAGGGGGAGCGAGGTGTCTTTATAAATATTAGCTCCCGATGCATAGCGAACTGTATGAGTCACCTTGGCATCTGCGAAATGCAAAAAACGTCTTTCTCGCTTGTTTCTAACAGGTTTAACACGGCATAACCGCCATATGGACTTTTGTGGCGGCGCTAGTTAGAAGAGGAAAAACCCTCAGCCGTCTCCATTCAAATAATTTCTAAATTTAACCGGATAATGTCCACAAAAATGCTCATTCTTAGAAAGGTACCGACAACTTTGTGTGTGTGTGTATTCGTTTTGTTTATCAAAGCGACTACGCTGACGACAATTCAGTATGACATGTAGATGTAGTATTCTGTGTACACACACTCAACGTATCGCAATGGTCACATCACAACCAACACCGAAGATTTAACTGACCGTGACAATTCTAAAACGACAATTTTACAGGAATAACGCCAGTATTCGGAAAGGTGAATTCATAATCAGTAATGGTTATTCGATAATGTATTCTTGGAGTTTTTTAACCGGGGAAAAGAAAGGCGATTTTAGTGCATACGGCCGCCATCTAAGTGCCACCCCTTCGAACTGGCGCATTTCCGTGGTGTAAATACCTAATAACTGTTGGCGTTTATATTTTACCGCCCTAAAATTCCTGGTTCAAAATATCAAAATCAATGAAAATACATAAATAATAATATATATATTTTTAGCCTCTCAGGCCCAATTTTTCGCAAAATTTTATAATTTTATCTGAGAGCTAAATAATATACAAGAGTAATAAAGCAATTTAGGTGTTAGAAAACCCTTTCCATTATATTGTGTGGATTTGCCTCGGCTACATGCAATAGTGGTATCAAACATCCTTTCGTATCCTTAAATACATATATATTTATTTTTTGAGAAGAAAAATGCAAAATTATTATTAAAATAGTAGTGTAAAATACTAAAACTAATATAAGAAGGCGAAGCCAAATACCATATTACCATTACAAATCGATAGTTATTATGTACAAATTGTTCTTTTTACTATTATTGCCACTACAAGCTTATTGGTATAATCAGACAAATTTCATGGTAAAATCGATTAAGAAAACGGTTAAAAGCAGGACGATAGTTAGTGGCCTAGTATATATAAAATGTGCATAGCATACTTTATACAGATGCTGGGGTAAAACACACACAAACACAAGAGGAGAGAAGAAATAATATGAAAAGGGGGACGAAGAAAAACAAGAGGGGTTTTAGTAAATAGAAATAGGAAGATAAATAACCTAAACAACCCACATCGCTGGCGTAAAAATCCCTTTTCTTATATAGCAAAAAAATATTATATATTTACCTAAGTTTAACAGTACACAGTACACAACACAAACGAACAAGAATTAAAACTTATTAAAGGTGTTGGGGGAATGGGGTTTCCAAAAATTATTCACTCAACAACAATATTTAAGAAGGTACCAAAAAAACAACAAAATACACGACGGCCCCGTACGTGGTACAAAGGGGGCAACGAGCAATATATATATAAAACACACTATTCGCACACCAAACAAATAAAAATTAACGCACAGCTTTCCTTTTTTTTTTTGTTTTAAATGTATAAAACTATGTAATTTTTTTTCGGAAGGGCAAAAATTGTCCTGTACATGCGGTACTACACTAAAGTTTCGTAACACACGCACTATTACAAACACAACACATTGTGTGCGAAAGCACAGCGCTTACATTAACACTTATAGGTTAGAAACATTTCTGTGTCGATCTGTCTGTCTGTCCGGTTACGTTCCCCCTTGTAAAAACTTAATTAAATGCGGTTTATTACCAAGGATGGCGATTGTCCGTGCACAAGAGAAAAACTGCCGCGTATAATTGTTGTTTTACATTTAAATTTATCACGATAGGCCCGATGTTTATTATTATTCTTTTTGTGTAGCAAGGCAAGCCTACTTCCCGAACAAATGACCGAAACCACACTAACGGCGTTCGTGGAATAAACTTGCTTGAAACAGCTTGTCAACCCCACCCGTACCGAAAGACGCTATTGCGCAAGTCTACTGGAATACATGGCGTACGTACCGAAGCGCGGGTTCGAAAGACTTCTCCGGACGGAAAACACAACTACAAAAACTTAATAATATTCGTCATGTAAAAGGGGGAAATTATGCATCTGGCAAGGACGGCGAAATCTCAACGTTTCTTCTAATGACAGTCGGTATGCAAACATTAATCTATATTAATCGACAACCTACTGCAGCCTAGACGCCTAGAGTACGGCACATTGATATTTGGGAGAAACTAACGATGATTCACAGTTATGCTTATCGTAATTTTAAAATTCGTCAGAGATTTACTGATAATTATCTATACTACGACTGTGACCCAACTCCGAACGTTTCAAACAGAAAATATTTCCATGCACTAGAGCATTCGGCGATTAATGGGACAAACATCCCTAGACGAATAGAAATTTAAAAACTTCTTAACAACAGTTTATATTCAATATTACAAGGATAGAGCTATCAAGATTTAGTAATAGTAACTATATACTGGGTGAGTTTTTTTCTTGAGACAACGGAATATCTCTAACACACTGCATCAAATCAAAAAAAGATCTTAATAAGATTGTTATAATGTAGGGGCTCACTCCGAATGGTGCCGAGGGCGGACAACTTTGAAATCTTAAATGGGAACCCCCATTTTGTATTGCGGATTCTATGCCATCAAGTATGTAGTTTTTGTTTGAATTTTTTTTTTTCGATTCGTAACAGATTGCGCTGTAATCGCAAAAAACATGATTGTGAACGTCTAGAAAAAATACACAAAAAATAGAAGCAAGCAAACATGATTTGTGTTTTTTTTTATTTTAACATAAACTAACATTTCAAAAAGCCATGTGTTCGAAACTGTGTCCCTTCACTTCGATACATTTATTTATTCGCAATTGGAATGCTATTCAACGATACAAAACCGTACTTTATTCAGTACTTGACAAGCTGTGAATACTTGTTGTTATTATTGTCTTTATTAAAATTAGAACGAATACATAACGTACATAAAACAAACTTCTTCTTAATACTATTCTAGAACCCTCTAGAACTTACTACCAACTGCGTATGAAGGAATTTACCGTCAATTTATAAAATACAAATACCCAAGATGAATGAATGAACACCCCTCCTCGCTAAAAATCCTTAATACCCAGATAGTCCCTAAACTTTGAAAAAAGGATGTTGTGCAAACCTTTAGTTAAGATGTCTGCTTGTTGCATTTCACTGTTAATGTACTTTAAAGCAATATGTCCTTTTTCCAAATTTTCATATACAAAATTATATTTCAAATCTATATGTTTTACCCTTTTATTATTTCCAGGATATTGACTGAAGAAAATACAACCTTGGTTATCTTCGTAATATATAATTGTCTTAATATTAATATCAAAATCTATTTACTAATTTTCTTAACCATAGGCCTTCACTAACAACGTACATAAAGCAATCAATTCTGCCTCAGTTGGTAGATAAAGCACACACTGCTGTTTCCTTGTTGCCCAATTTATTGTTATTCCAATAACTTGATAAAAAAACCCTGTAGTGGACTTTCTGTCTATTATATCGTTTCCCCAATCTGAGTCAACACAAACAAACTAAGTCCTGCTCCTTTTCTCTTCATATACTCTAATCCTAGAAATACCTAAGAATTCTTTTTAAATGTGCCCACAGTTCGTCTGTTGCGTTATCTTGATATCGACTAAAATAATTTACAGAAAAACAAATATCTGGTCTAGTAGATAACATTAAATACATTAAACAACCAACCAACTGTCTATAAGGCTTTTCTGTTTATTTTGCTCCCTCTGAAACTTTTAAGTTTTAACTTTGGATCTATAGCGGTACTTATTCCTTTACAGTTTTGCATTCCAAATTTTGTTAATAATTTTTGTATGTACATTGGTTGTGAAATTCTTAAGATACCTTGTTCTCTATTATAACGCCCACGATAACCAGCTCCTCGGTAACCATGATGACGATCTCTATGAGAACCATTTCCACCATAGTTACTACTTGAACTTCCTTGATAACCACCATGTGTAACATTTCCATGATCACTTCTGCCTCTACTTGTGTTTCCAATATTTCTTCTAAAATTCTGTGAATTTAACATCTTGCAATCTCTCTTATAATGACCTCTTTCACCACATAAATGGCATCCATCACGATCAGTAAAACATGTTGCAGGTTTTTCTTCTGTTTTATCTCGTTTCATACTTGACGCTTTTTTCTTTTCTACTTCGGCCCTTAGTTTTGCTTTTGCCACACTTAATATTAACTCCTTTGAAGGTAAATTCTCCAATATGCTTTGGCATAGCAAGCAGTAAATTGCATACAATATCTTCATCTTTTAGTTCTGCCCCTGTAGCTTTCAACTGCCTAACTATGTTGTCAAATTCTCCTAAAAATATTTCTAGATTGTCCGGTTCCGTTAGCTTTATTGACATTAGCTTTCTTCTTAATGTTAATTGACCTTTCTTTTCATATCTATTCTCCAAATTCTTCCACATGCTGAATGCTGTTTTCTCATCTCTTATTAAATCAATCTGACTATCATCTAGACACTGTACTATAACAGACTTACACTAATTATCTTTCTTTTTGTCTGTATTTCTTTCTTTTTCGTCTGTGTAGTTTCCATCTTTAAATTCTTGGCTTAAACACTCTATAACGTCAAATTCTGTTAATAACGTACGCATTCTAAATTTCCATGTGTGAAAATTACTTGAGTTTAAAAGTTCCACGTTAAAATTATTTTTATTATTAACTGCTGCCATTTTCGTGTTTCTTAAGTGTGAACTGGCCCCATAACCTGTTGTTATTATTGTCTTTATTAAAATTAGAACGAATACATAATGTACATAAAACAAACTTCTTAATACTATTCTAGAACCCTCTAGAACTTACTACCAACTGCGTATGAAGGAATTTAGCGCCAACTTATAAAATACAAATACCCAAGATGAATTCTTAACAATACTTACACATTGTCCGATCCCCATTTAGATTATTAATTATTAATCCAATACAAATTAATTAGTGTTGAATATTTGAACACTAATGGAGGCTATAACATTATAAGAGAGAATTGAAATGATTTACATCTTTGAAATGTTATTTAATGTTAAAATAAAAAAACACAAAATCATGTTTGCTTCTCTTTTTTGTGTATTTTTTCTAGACGTTGACAATCATGTTTTTTTGCGATTATAGCGCAATCTGTTACGAATCGAAAAAAAAAGTTTCAAACAAAAACTACTTACTTGATGATGTAGAATCCGAATCTGCAATACAAAATGGGGGCTCCCATTTAAGATTTCAAAGTTGTCCCTCCTCCCACTCTGGGGGGGGGTGAGGTGGGGGATCAAGTTCGGCACCATTCAGTGAGCCCCCTACATTATAACAAATCTTATTAAGATCCCTTTTTGATTTGATGCAGTGTTTTAGAGATATTCCGTTGTCTCAAGATGAAAAAACTCACTCAGTATAGTCTTGGTTGGTACTTTGCACTGTCTAGTATAATTAATCTGTAAGTATTGCAGTGGATTGCAGTCTAGGAGCAAAAAAATGCAAAACTCTTTTTTAATTCATCCAAGCTTTCGTCAACTGTTTATTAACAACTTGAGGGCTACAAATGTAATATAAAGAAAATTGTTGGCAATTGCTGTCAAAAGCTAAAAATTAATTTAAAACTTAAATAATCAATTAAGTTTTTTTTTTATATATAGGTTGGCTCATTTTTATTCTTGTCATCTTTTAAATCGTAAATATTTTTTGTAGCAAAAGTTTTCTTTAAAGTGAAGTGTCCAACGATATATTTTTTTTATGTAAAATTTAAGACAATAGTCGTAATTATGATAAAAAGTAAGTAGTTTCAGGCTCAAATTTAAAATGAGATGTCTATATGACAAATGATACGAATAAGAAACAAACAGAAATACTCTTTGCAAATGTTTTCAATTTTTATGATTCTAAGATGCAGAGAGAGAAAGAAAAACGAATAAAAACCTACATGGATACAAAAAGCAAGGACGAACATTTTTGGTAAACTAATTTGCATTAGATTTCATATTAATTAAATGAGAGTACCTATTTACTTAGATTTGAGATGTCAGTTTTCTTGTTCATAGAATTACTACACTGAAAAAAAGTCTATACTCAATTCAATCTTTAGAGTATTGTTAACCGTGTATGTTTAAGTTTATAATGCATCTGTTTAAGTTTTAAGGAATCTGAAATCAAATCAAATAAAGCCGAATAGTTACAGTGATAATATTATCTGTTTAAAACTTATAGTACTTTTAAGTAAATTTATTTAATCCAAATATATTAATCTTTCTAACGAAAAAATGTATTTCTTTAAATCAATTAAGTATACCTACAATGCTGTTTTAAGTATATTAGAAGATTATTTAAGACAAACAATTTGTTTCTTTTTGACTTTAAATGCAGCACACTATTATGTAATTTAAATGAGCTTATATTTATTTCTCTGGATATTTCAGTTCAAATCTGACAACATATAAGAGGACTAGGGCTCTGGCAGCCATTTTTATTATTGCAAGGAAATACATAAGTGTAGCTAATGTAAACGTGATGACCGAAATAAAAAAAAAATACTTGTAATAATTCAGAACACGTGGATGTAACCCAGAAACCATCCCAAAGCATTTATTCTAATATATTTTTAAAATGCTTTTAACATGCTGAATTCCATGCATTAATTTAGCTTATTACTAACATATAAATTACTTATACACTGAAAAACTGTTTTATTTGCGGCGACAAAGTATATTTTGTCAAGAAAAACTTAATTAATTCAACCGCATATTTCGTTATTTCAAACAAATTAACATTAAACCTAATGTTGCACCAATGAAAATATTTAGTCAAAAAGTTTAGTTATCTCAACCAAATTATTTGGTAAAGAACTGTGACTACATTAATTATAACGAAATATTTTAGACGTTCAACGCTCTCTACTTTATATGCATTTTTTTTTTTCGAAGTGCCAATCAAGAAGATTCCTGCTTATTTTCTTGCAGCAGTTTTCTCCCCATGTAGTATAACAAATTCGTAAAATACTTATGTGTTGTACAGAAATTGACGCATAGATAGCCCTTCTCGTATTTCATTCCAGTAAGAGAACTTATTTCGGACAAATAGTGTGACAAATATAATTATAATATATTAGTCTGGTATATTTACAAGATGTTTATTTAAAAGGAGCCGTGGATATTGAAAGGTGAACATGAACAATGAAACAGTGTCGAAATTTGGTGATTGTTCATTGAAATAGTTTTTCTAAATGTAAAAATCAGACAATTTTCATTACCTCTTTCAACAGATTACAAAACATACCTGAGGATGGCCTAGACCGAAACATGTAGTATGTTAAAATAAAACAATTAAAGGATTGGTATCTAGAACAGCAGTTTTTGTGCTACTCAATATATACATTATTATACAGGATGATTCTCAATATATGCGACAAACTTTAAGAGCTGATTCCTGAGGTTATTTGGATCATAAAAGTTCATATGAGTATATGTCCAAAACGGTTTGGTTGTAAAGTTATTGAATGTTTAATAATAAATTATGAACTACGACTAACACGATATAATAGCACAGTTCGTCAAAAACTATTGTGTTGAGAGGGAATTGTTTATTTGTCATTTCAATATTTGTCAATAGTTGTCAGAGCATTCATTCAGTTTATTGCCAGTTTCTGTTGTTTTCTAAAATGAATTACACGAATGCTGAGATGTGTGATATGCATTTCGTTTACGGTCTTGCCAATGGAAATTCGCATGCTGCTGGACGTCTTTATGAAGAACGATACCCGAACCGTATCATCCAGCATCATTCAATATTTGCCCGTCTTCACCAACGTCTTAGTGAAACGGGAAATTTAAAAAAACGGACGACTGATAACGGGCACCCATCTACAGTGAGAACTCCACAAGTTGAAGAAATAGTACTAAATGAAATTGAGGAACATCCTACTACAAGCACCAGAAAAATTGCGTTTACTTTAAACAATAGTCAGGCCACAGTTTGGAGAAATATTGAAGATCAACTGTTGTATCCATATCACATTCAACGGATGCAGGCCTTTTGCCGGCAGATTTTCCGCAAAGAGTGGCTTTTTGTCAATGGATGCAACACAAAAATCGCACAAAATCCTGACTATTTGGCTCAAATATTCTTCACCGACGAGGCTACTTTCTCTAGAAACGCGATTATTAATTTTCATAATAATCACATATGGGCCGAAGAAAGTCCGCCCGAACTAGTGAATGCCCGTCGTCAACATCAATTCTCTGTCAATACTTGGGCCGGAATTGTTGGAGATCACTTGATAGGTCCACATTTTTTATGCGATGCGGTTAAATGGCGAAGTATACCGCAATTTTCTTGAAGAGGAGCTACCCCTACTGCTGGAAGAAGTTCCGTTGCAAATTAAGATTACAAATGTAATTTTATGCATGACGGTGCTCCAGCGCATTTTAGTTTAGTTGCCCGCGAGTTTTTGGACATTACGTATCCAGATCGGTGGATAGAACGGGGAGGTCCACAACCGTGGCCTCCTCGGTCTCTAGACTTAAATTCTTTGGACTTTTTTTCTCTGGGGTCACCTTAAATCATTAGTTTATACAACTCCCATTGAAAATGTCTATGGACTGAGAAATCGTATTATTGCAGCTTTTCAAACAATTCGAAATACCCCTGGTATTTTAGAACGGACTCGCCAGTCAATACGACGGAGGATAGAAGCTTGTATTGCAGTTGGGGGCGGTCATTTTCAACAGTTAGTAATAAGTTAATTTTGTTTTACTAATTATTTTGTTAATTTATAATAAAAACATTAATTATGTTAACTTACTATTAAACATTGTACAACTTTAGAACTAAGCGATTTTGGACATATGTTCTTATGAACTTTTATGACTAAAATAACCCCAGGAATTAGCGCTTAAAGTTCGGTGCATATATTGAGTATCAGCCTGTATATACATCAATTCATAGACGTAAATTTAAATAATAAAATATTGCCCTGCCATGCCGTATTAAGAAATTCAGAAATAAGTATGTTGTTGTTATTTGAAGAAATAAATAAGTTAAGGCCTGCAACACAAAAACTTTTTAAACTTTAGTTTTGTAAGAATTTCTTAATCTAGATGTATAAGATAATAACTGGCAAACTATATTAAAAAAAAGAGCATAGAATATAGGGAAAAATGTCATACACCTCGGAAAAAAAGGTTTTAACCTTATTTAAAGAAATTGTCCAGTTTTTTTTTTCTTAATGTTGTATTTCTTTTACTCTTTATGGCACAAATCAAATTACATTTATTGCAATTTCTGCGTGAAAGTGGATTAGATATTTTTGATGACTTTTAAAATTTTAAGAATTAAGATGCTTCGACTTAACAGCCATGAAGAAGAAAAGATCTATTACACGCAAAATTGTTTTGAAAACTATTTTCACAAAAAGCATATTAGTTGTTTTGTTCCCCTAGGGATGCTTCCATAGAAGTTTGTTCTTCATTGAATAAGAACTAAGCAAGTAAACCACTTGTTTTCCAGTGACTTTACTTCTAATACATATACAGGGTGTATCAGATATAGAGGTTAATATAATAATATGTAGCAACTGTAATCATATGCAATCAAAAAGTCTTAATGTACAGGGGGTCTATCTGTAAGCATTAACGAGAAAAAAATATTTTATAAATGCCGTGGGCTAGAGCCGCACCTGTGCCCAACCTAAATGCTGTCCCGAGTATACCCCCACATACCACTATCATTCAGCCATTACCGCTGTTAGTTTTGTGTGGATCGCCGCTTGGAGTGCAAGCCACTTCGAACATTTTATTCAAATTCTTCCCGTCTCGAAAAAACGATCCTTTTCAGGATCATCATGATTTCATATAAAGAAAATCGAAGCTTGATGCATCGGCAAAAGCACGGGAATGTATAGATTCATTTTCACGCGATATCATAGTAAAAAGGCGTATTTGCAAATTTTCTGTATCTACATTTATTTCTGTGTAATTCGATTCAACTCATTTTGCGTTATATGATTAAATAAATCCCAAAAAAATAACTTAGATTCATGTGGTACCGTTTATTAACAACTAACTCTCGATTCGACAAAGCAAAAAAAAAAATATTTACGTTTTTTGTAACTACTGAAGTCGCATATCCGGTGAAACTCGAACGTCCTTATCAGGATATTAAAATTAATACTTTGTAGACTTACGTAGAATGCTCTTAACAAAAAAAAGAATGTTTTATTTTATAAAAGAAGAAATTTAAAATGCCTTGGTTTTGCTATTTTTACAAGGGCACACTGGCCAATTGGCCTTTATTTATTCAGAATGACGTTAAATGAACTTACGGCATACCATTAAGAATAATACTAAATGAGTGCAATGTATTTATACATAATACCACGTTTAGCGGGTGCTTAACATGACGTTTCCTTGTATCAGGCCTGGACTAAAGAATTTTTGGCTGTTAATTTTACTTTTTTTTTATTCTTTAATGATGACATCCGGTTTCGGTGGGTTTGTGCTTTATATGTCGTGTAGTTAACACCCAAGCAAAATTTACTTTTTTATTTGATACACCCTGTATATTATAAATAACTAAACGAGTAAACTGGCATCGATATTTGTAATTGTAAAAAAGATATATAAAGACTGCACATTTATTTATTGCTGTAACAGTAAGTTATATACACCCTATTATAACTGAAATAAAAACAATTATTTAACTAAAACTACCTACAAAAATAAAGTATTGTTTACATAAATACTAATATACCGCACACAGGTAAACTATGGAACTAAATTTAATGATAACTAAAATATGAGAAAAAAAAATACCAACAATATATTGTAATAACATTTCCACGTCAATAAGAGAATTGAAAATCAGAATTATTATATAAAATTCTTTGGCGAAAAACTACAAAGATTTTAATTCTGGGAATGTAAATCACCGAAAAGGTGCCGGCATCTTTGTCGAGCACTGTAAAGAGTATTATCTTTCGAGACGATAGTTCATTGCGTCGCGGATTAAGATAGCATTGCGTCATAATTTTTTGAGGTAATTGTACATACATAGGAATAGGCACCTTTTTTATGTAAATGATATTCATCATTTAATACCAGATCCAGATTTAATTTTCGTTGACCTTCTTGTTTTCACTAAAGAAGATTCCACTAAACAATTCAAACGTAAACTAATACCGTACAAAATCAATGTCTAAAGGCGAAAACAAAAGCAAAACAAGTTGAGAAAAACGACACTAAAAATAATAAGTGAATGTGATAGAAAAAAGCAGGAGTTACCTTGGTTACCACAAAAAAAAAAATGCGAAATGTCAGGAGAGCACATAGGGAGAGCATTTGAAACGATTTTTATTACACATATCAGGTTTCAAATTATGCACTCGCACAACTTATTTATTAAAAAAAAATACTTTGATTAATGTTGCCGTAAAGAGAATTAAAAGACCTTTTGAATCAGTGGTCACAAGACCCATCTAGTCACCCTAGTCAAATTTTAATGGTGAGGACTGTTGCGCCCCCAGGAATGATTTTAAATTGACAGGTCCGTCATTAAAAGTTGCCCTCCTCGATATGAGAATTGTCAGGTTTCGGAATGTTATATAAATCACAGCAGCTAAAGTGTTAATTGAAATGCCTGTACGACCGACTCTAAAAAAGATGACATAGGGAAAATAAGGCATTATGAAGCATAAGTAAAGATACATCTCTTTTAATCTACCAGCGATTGCGCGTGTGCAGATTCTAAGAATTTTAATACTACATTATTCGGCGTAAACTACAAAGTAAAATTCTGCGAATGTATAAATCTCTGGCCGAAAGGGTTGCGGCACGTTTGTCGCATAACATCAAGCGGATTAGCTTTCGATTTGTCGGTATATATACTTTTCTTTTATCCTTTATTTTAGCCATCGATTATTCGCGGGTGTTCAGATGATATAATTTACAAATGCTTAAAATGTGTTCGTGTATAATTATTTGATGAAATAAATTTACTGAAGTCATTATTTTGATTACAAAGGCTGTTTAAGGTTTAGTTTTATAAGAATTTCTTTAATGGGGATGTATAAAATAAATAATAAACTGGCAGTTTATATTAACAAAGTCTGACAGATCATACACTTTGAAAAAAATGTTACCTTTATAAGAAAAAGTTATTCTTTGTCAACGTTTTATTTTTATTGCTTTTTATGACTCTACAAATCGAATTTCAATTTCTGTATAAAATATACATCAGATGTTTCGACCTCAAAACTTCCTTAATAGTAATATATACCCAAGTAGCACATTTAGTCGCTATGACGTATTTGTCACCTTAAAGGTTTCCACAAAGTAAAAATTACTAGTAGCTGTTACGTTCTAATTACGTGATATATCCGTAACTATTACCAAAATGGAGAACAAATATTGGGTTCTAATTACATTATGCCGATGTAATCGTTATTTTTATAGAACATATTAGTTACGTGGTCATAACGTGGTGGATAGTAGCTGCTACGTAGCTGGAACGTTCTGGAAAAGTAATTTTTACTTTATATAGCAATGCAAACCATTGTTACTGTTCCTTTTTCTTAACATATTCACTGTAACTGTTGTTAGAATGAATAATATAACGGTCCATGTGTATATAAAATAAATATATCTGTTATATCACTTCCCAGGTAGCAAAGTGACGTAAAATGACGTTTATTAGACGTCGATATTACGTCTAATACGTGATATCAACGTTTATTAAACGTCATTTTGCGTCACTCTCCTACCTGGGTTATTGAATCGAGAACTTTATATCAATGACGACATAAAATTAATAACACATTCCATTTTACTGGTCAATATTAATGTGATAGCTCTTAAAAATACGCAAGAAATGTACGTTACTCTGTTCTTATTAACTAAAAATATGAACAGGGAAATTGAAATTTTGGATCTGTGTTGGGTAAGAATCTTGTTTATTTTATATATTGTTCCATGGCAATTGTATTGTAATGGCGCATCAATTTTGTTTCACTTGGCATTTACGTTTTCGTATTCCAAGTAATATATACTAATAATAATAATAATAATAATAATAGAACTTTATTTCATATACAAAGTTTGAAACAGGTCAACAAACAAAAAAGCAGAAAAGAATTAGAAAATTGCTCACATGCACTACTATACTAAACGTAAATCTAAACTAAACCTAAGTACAAACCAAATTAGAATAAAGGCCAATATATTAATTTTAATCAAAGAAAAAAAAAAATTAAATTACTACTACTAAAAATTCCTTAATGGAGTAAAAACATTTTGCTTGTAACCAAGATTTCACTGTCTTTTTAAATTTATTGTAATTTAATAACTCCATTCAGTGGAAGGTGATTATAAATTGGAATACCCAAAATGTTTACACCAAGTCCGCAGTCAATCTCACTAATGTCTCTGGACAGATGTATAATAGGGTTTCTAACATTGTAATTGTGGTAGCTGATTTTTGCGACACTAAATAATCTTTTGTGTTTGTGTATATAGCAACTAATTCTAGGATATACAATTCAAATAATGTTAGAATTTTTAAAGTAATAAAATAATTTCTACAGGAAGTTAATTGGCTAATACTAGCAATGCATCGGATTGCGGCTTTTTGTTTAAGGAATACTTCATTAGCTGGAGCACTTGTACCCCAGAGGAGTATACCATAAGATAGTAGGGATTGAAATTCGGAAAAGTAAAGAATTCTTAAAGTATTTATGCTAACCGAATTTTTTAATTGCCTAAGCTTAAAAATAATTATGTTTAATCGAGATAGCAGAAATAAACAATGCTCATCCCATTTCAAGGTGGATGAGATGGTTAGCCCTAGCATTTTTGTGGTTTTGTTTGCGAAAATGTAGGTATTGGACACACATATACTTGGAAACAACGTAATTCGTTTTTGAAGCGTGTGGAAAAGCATGTATTTAGTTTTTTCAAGATTCAAAGATAAACCATTTGCACAGCACCAACTATAAATCTTATCAATTAAGGCATTAGAATAGTGCTCGATATTCACTCCATCACCACGCAGAGCACTGTAACGTCGTCAGCGTAGCAAATAATATAGTAGTCACAAAGGAATTCGACCACATCATTAATGAATAGAGAGAAGAGGAGTGGCGCAAGGACTGAGCCCTGCGGCACACCTATATTAATCGGCAAGAGGGAAGATCTCACATTGTGTTTAGTACTTAAATTTGTGACTTTTATTTCAACGAATTGAAGCCTGTTTGACAGATAAGACAGGATCCAGTTACTAACTTTACCTCTAAAACCCAAAGAATTCAGTTTGTCAGAAAGCAAATGATGTTGAACACAGTCAAAAGCCTTAGACATATCACATATAATCCCTACTGGGAGAAGCTTGTTCTCAATTGTTTGAATAATAAAATTGTGAATGTCCAGAAGAGCACTAGTTGTCGATTTACCCGGTCGAAAACCATGTTGCGACTGTGATAATAAATTAAATTTTTTTATGAAACAGTTCATACGATTAAGCATTGCATATTCAAAAATTTTAGCGAAAGAAGACGATAATGAAATGGGTCTGTAATTTGATACATTATCTAAAGTTCCTTTTTTGTGTACAGGTTTAATAGAAGTTACTTTAAGTACTTCAGGAAAAATACCTGTATCAAAGGAGTGGTTAACCAGATGTGTAATGGGTTTTACTATTTCATATTTAAATTCCTTAAGAATGCATGCAGGAATTCCGTCAGGACCCGAGGTAAACTTATTTTTTATATTATCAAATACAGATAGCATTTCAGTTTCCGAATACGGATGCAAAAACATAGTGTGCGGATTATAATTAATGTGATTTGTAGGTATGGATATATCGGGAATGGATCGCGAAACAATAATTGGAGCCTGTGTAAAGTGTTGGTTAAAGGCTTCAGCAATATCCGCAGGAGATTGCTACTAGAAGTGTATAACTCTCAAGTGATATTTTACTAGATGATAGCAGTTAATACTATCTTTTATCGTAAATATTACGTGACCATCCCCTATTAAATCTACTTTCAAGTTCTATATGTCACTATACCGTAATTAAATTCACATTGAAGTAATATTAATGGAACTTGAAAGTAACTGAATTCACTTTCAAGTTCCGTGTGTCACTTTTAACTTCTTTATTACCTCAAAATTATATTAACTAGTGATTGACCTATACAGCGACGGCACAATACTAGTGCAACATGTTCAAATTCAATTCAAATTTGTTTCTTGAGACGGCACTCATCTTATCGAATCCAAGTTTATATTAAAGTATGTAAAAATATTTAGGTACCCACTAGAGTTTAACGGACGAGATAGAGACCTATTACTTCCGCTTATAAGATGCAGTAATAGAAAATAAGATCACGTCGTTGTAAGGAACAATAGGAAAATGTAGTTTTTCAATTAAAGAGGTTTTTCTTTTATAAGTTTTCTTATTTGTGTCATAATTCTGATAAACTAGAGATAAAATATATTACAATATGATTAAAATAAGGTCAGATTTTGGTAGCATATGTTAGTAACGCCGACTTTTAATCTGTAACTATGTGCACGAATTAACTTTAGAGTGACTCAACAGGTAAGAATGATGTAACAATTACTATTTTATTAGCACCATGAAGTAATAAACGTTTATTTGGTGGCCTTCAAAGTTGGTAATTGTAGTAAAAATTAGGTAACATTGACTATAATGAAGTAGTTGTGTCTATAGTAGTGATAATCACAACTAAATGTGCTACCTGGGGAATGAAAATATGAACAAGAAAACATCTATTATTCATGAAATTTTTTGAATTACAAGTTATAATTATTTTGTTCTTCTAGGGATTTTCAATAAAAGGTTTGCCACTTCAATTGCATGAGAAATAAATAAGTAAACCGCTTGTTTTTCAATATTTTAACTTTACGGGTATCGATATTTGTAAAGGTAAAAAAGATATATAAAGTCGATATTTATTTATTAATGTAACAATGAGTTATATACACACTATTATAACTGAAATAAAAACAATTTCAATTAAAATTACCTGTGAAAATAAATTATTGTTTACAAATATACTTATAATGATGATAACTAAAATATAAGAAAAAAATACGTAATAACAGTTGACGACGTGAACAAGGGAATTAAAAATTCGAATTATTATATATTAAAATCCTTTGGCGGAAACTACAAAGGTTTCAATTTTGGGAATATAAATCGCTCCGTTTCGAATTACGATGGCATTGTATTTAAAGTAGATATGTTCGAATTACGTGTCTGAATTCGTTTTAAGAACCTGGCACATAATTTTTTGAGGTAATTGTACATATATACGCGTGCTTACACTCAATTAAAGCATCTCGATTTGCAAAGTAGAAGAGAAATTTGAGTTTTTGTTGAGTTAACGACATTCTGACATTGTTATTTAAAGCAATTGTTCTGCGTTAAATGAAAAACTGCTGAGTCGACGTTAAGAATTAATTGGTTGATTAGAAAAGATACACACACTTTAAAAAATGATGGTAAATTTACCTCGCTGGTATGTGAAAAAACATATAAGGTAAAATTACACCAAAAAGAGGGTAAACATCGGATTACCACAAATTAGGTGTAATTTTGCCTGGTAAACCGACTTTGATGGAAAAATACTTCAATAAATGAAGTAATTTTCCCCCACTTGGGGAAATTTGCTTAGGAGCAAGGAAAAATAACATATTTCGTGGAATATTACCCTTATGTTGGTAAAAATACAATATGGACAATACAAAGGACATGAAATTCTGATTATATATATTATATATATGCATCTGTTATTTGATTGGAACACAAAATGTTTTTTTTAACATTGCATTACATTGTGTCGCTTGATCAAAAATTAAACCCGTTACGAGAATGCATTACATAGCCGTCGACTATACAACGCGCAAGCGTTTGAGGTACGCAGCTTGAATACAAGTGCGACATCTACACTGATGGCTTCAACGCATAAATGTAAATGGTGTGTTTTTCATTTTGTCTTGCAAATAAAGATTGAGGCAAGTTCATTTTACATTAATTATGTATTGAGATGATTACCATGTACTTAGCTATGACAGCACATAGAAATAATAGACATACACCTGCGTATGGATATCTAATATGATATACTGGAAACTTAACCTCAATAGCATTTGGCGGTATTGTTGCTACAAGATATGATACATTTATTTAAAGTTTTCAACGTGGAAGTGACACGCAGGAAACTACCGTATCAAACTTTTCAATTTAAACAACAGAAAGACTTCGTTTTGAAGGAGTCAATTCTTGTTTTTTTTCTCATTCATTAAACATTTGGAAATATAAAACGACTAGTGTCTTGCCGTTATTGGAGGCTATGTTTTCGTTGTTAAGTGATGATACAAGTAAAGTAAGGAAGAGACTATTTTGGTTTTACTCTAGGATTTAATGACAAAAGTAAAGTAGGTATTAAGCACTTATACATGCAAATGTGCAAGGCCGCAGGACGGCAAATTTGAGTTCAATAGTTAATCACAACATTATTTATGTACCTATATACTAGTATTGCGGGAATCCCCAAATATCAAAAAACGGTTAATCGATTTTTAGTAAAAATCGGTTTTTAAAATTCAGTTTTTAAAATCGATTTTCAAAACCAGTTTCAAACTAAAAACAATACGTATTACTTTTTTAAAAGTGCTATGTATTTTAAATTCGAAAAACCTATTTAAGGCGCAATAATCTGCTTTTAAAAACCGGGTTTGATTTTGAAACCTGGTTTTACCGGTTACAATTTTTAAAGACGATTAATCACTGCATCCAAACCCCGGTTTCACATAAAGAGGCTTCGATTCGCAGCACTATTATCTACATACAATATATTTTTAAATGCTAAATTTATTAAAAATTTTCAGGATAAATCTAAACTTGAAAAAATTGAGGTGAATACACCGTTGATAATATGCTTGGAAGGAGGTATTAATAAAAATATATTTATTTCATATGTTTTTTACATTTATTTTTCTTTTCTAGGAAATGTGAAGTCGCATTCTTTAATGGTAGACAGACAGTTATTAGACCCAACAGATTCATTTCGTTCTGCATTACAACAAATGAGGCGGCACATTTTAATTTTCATTTGCAGTACGCAAAAGAGGCTTCTAACACATTAGAAGTTCTGCAGAGGTATTGTTTTGAAAATATACCCTGAACAAGGCAACAAAAATAAAAAAGCTCCAAATCCAAACTCAAATTGATAAGATTTTTTAATGTATTTTGTTAGTCAAAATTTATTTTATGGTTACATTCAACTAGATCTTTGTATTATGAATACAACCAATTCTTAGTAACTATTGGCTTTTCTTATCGACCTTTCTCCCAAAATGTTTACTCTTTAAAACATTGCTTATTGAATTTAAAAATTTATTGAAATTCTTGTAAACTCTCTGTAATCCAACTAATTAATATATCTTTCAGAAATTATTAAAATTAAATCTAATATTATAAGTGGTATATTTTGAATATTTAAGTGGAGAATCTGCATTAAGTTCTAAATGACATAAACATGTTATTAGATAACTGAAACTTAATATTTCTGGATGATAAAACAACCTAATAATCAATTATTTCTAATTTCTTTGTTGTTACTCTAATCTATACATTAAAAAAAAAAATGTGGTAAAATTACCCCAAAAATAGATGCAACCTCCTATTTTTGGGGTAAATTTACACCTATAGGGGATTTTTCATATACTGGTGGAATATTCCTTGAAGGTGTGGTAAATCTACCTGAAATTATTCCATTGCTTTAGGAATATTACTTTAGAGGTGTAAATTACCAGGGAAAATTTACCCCAAAAATAGGCGGTAGCCCAGTTGCCATCTATTTTTGGGGTAATTTTACCACAGTTTTTTAGGATGCATCCATATTTAATAAAAAAAAAACATAATCATGCAATTGACGATCGTGAAGAAATTGCAAATTGATGAAATATATATTTTTGCATAATATAATTTATAATTCATATCAATTATCACATCAAACACTCTATAAGCACACAAAAAAAAATTAAAATAATGATGATAAGCTATTCAAACTTTGGCTTAAGTGATGTTATGATTAAACTTCTAAATAGAATTAGTTAAAAGTTAATTGTATTGTCTAAATGTAGATAGGTATGTAACATCTCACATCTTACTCAAGTATTTGAACTACCAAAGCATAGAAAAACAATTAACATATTTGAACGAGCGAAAAAATAATTCAATTAAGGTTATACTAAAGCTTTCTGGCATCAGTAATATGCAATCAAGCAGTCAGTATACTTAACAAATTCTAAACTCAAAAGCTTTTTTCGCACTTGTACTATTAAAATGATTATAAACTTTTATCCTTGATTTACAGTTCTTTATTGTCAAACAAGTAAAAATCTGCTGCTGTTTATTCAGCATTATATACCCCGGCAAACATAAATGTTTATAATAAATGGCGTCCACGATTTTTATCAGTGTTATGCCCTTTATATGAGTTAAAGTACATTTCATAATTCAACTAATTAGATATTATTAATAATAACTTCCAAACATCCAAAGTAATCAAATGTTAAACAGAGTATGTGATAAACCTAATTAATGTCAAAGAATCGCAGAATAAAACAATAGATATAGTCTTATCAGAATTCAGACATTCACAAGCGAAAACCTCAAGATGACAAATTTCTTTCTGGAGATTACACGCAATCCTTATCGCATTTCAAAACCCATAATGGGTATATCTGCTTGCTTATTAAACGATGTGCAGTAAAATAAACATAGATAATGACTGCGGTCAAAACAAAATTGACGCGAACTATGTACATATGAGAGGATTTGAAATGAATATTAAACAGTTCCTCGAGTTATATTACTTATCATTGTCATTATTATTAGGTACCGTTTTACACCATTGCATTACCCAGAGTTGTATTACTTATATAAGGCACCTACACGACTTGTTATACATCGAATTGTAAATACATACACTCATTTCTATAAATATCCAGCTTTAGAATTATCAAAAATTAAATAAATCTATATAAACAGTAATTCGGTTTTCTAATCAGCTGGTGTCACTTTTTTTTATCATAAATCCGTTACACCTGTAAATGACACAGAAATGGAAGGATCTAAAGCACATAATATCCCAGTAACCTTCTTACGTATCTGAAACATCCCTGAAACTGCTAATCTGCGCCCCATTTTATGTTTCGTTTGTAACATACCGAATGATACGTTTCTGTTAAGGATGTTCCTGATACAAGACATTGGAGATGATATAAGAATGTTTTTCTATTTTGCGTTCATAAAAACGCAATTGTAACACGCTTTTGCGTATCGAAAAGTGCTTCATTGTGATACGCCTTTTTTCATTTCTATAGGTTGGCTGTATTTGATACATTATGACAGAAAGCAAAATTGACGTTTAATGCATGTAAATTGTAAATACTTTAATCAAAAATTCTATACAAAATTTAGTTTACATTGTTATTGTATGAAACGTGGAATCTGTATACATTTACACTGACGGAACAGTATCTTGAGCATGTATTGTTTATGCCGGGCAATTCTTCGTAACAAAGTTTTGCTGAGTTATGTTATTGGCTTTAATGGTAGACTCTTGTGATTGAGAATCATTCGATGATATAACTCTAGAATGACTAGATGTACTTGGCCCCTGATAAGTTGTGCGCTACAGCCACTTTACTTTTCATAGATGTTTTCGATGTAACCCCAGCTACCGCAGATGACTTCCATCCACCATGACGTTTTATAGTCAGCAAATCACTGCCTGCGTCTGCTAAGTGTGTAGCACTAGAACGTCTGAAGCAATGTCCAGTATAAAGCTCTGAATTGGCAATTTAGAAAATCAGCTATTAATTTAGGCATTTTGCCAATCGTATTAATTCCAATCGGGCACGATATACAATAACCATTGCGATATGTAAGGAAGAATCTTGAATGATTAATATTTTTTGGTCGCAGGGCGACATATTTTTTAATTAAAGTAATCCATCTTTCATCCGTAATTGCAAAAACTCTTACGATATTATTTTTTGTTTTAGGTACTGTCACCAAAATAATAATCACTCTTAATTCTAAATCATGTATGGACATATTTGTTAATTCATCTCGTCTACAGGCACCTGTGTAACTCATTATTAAGATGATCTAAAATTAAATCCATTACATAAAAAATTACATTTTGCAAATAATTCGTACCTTTATTGCTAAATACAATGCGTCAGAACCTCTTCTATAAATTTATTCATATCTTCAATGCATAAAATTTTAGATTTCTTAGCCTCGTATCCTCAGAGAATCGTTTTAAATAGGCTTGTAATTTAATATATTTGATATGTCTGTGTTTTTATAAATAGAAAAGCAAGAACGAAGCATGAAATACATAGACCATAAGGTAGAAGATTCTTTATTTTTACCTTGTAATTCAAAATATGCCAATAAAATGTTTTCAGATATGTGTGTGACAATATTCTGTACAGCCCATAGTTCAAATTGATGGTAGCATTTTTCATATACTGCTTTTGATTTTTTCGGTAATAAATTTATGACGGCGTTATCCGCAATTTCACGCTGTTGTGGTGGCGTACAAGATAAATTTGTCTCAGTATAACTCATTTTTTACAGTTTACAGAGACTATATTATGAAATATATTGTTTAAACAATTTAAATAGCCGAATTTGAATTTTGAATTCGTCAAATGTCAATCGTATGTCAATGTGACCAACTTCATATAAAAATAAAACTCAACATTTTTAATGAGATTTTTATTAAGTATTTATTATCAATTTATAATGCAAAATAAAAAATAGTATAAAAACTCGTTTCATAGGCTTTTTGTCGCACTCGTCATTAGAAAACTCGCCTGCGGCTCGTTTTCTAAACTTGAACTCGTGCGACAAAATCATGCCTTATGAAACTCGTACTTTAATATACTATTATTTATTGTAACTAACAAGGGAACACTGGCAGGTGTCAACCGAAATGTGATACGTTTCTTTGTGCGATCCTTGAACTCTATAACACATAGTTACACAATTTTGCCGGCTATTTCTGCAGATGTATGGCATGATCACTTTCTTAATATTGAACACGCAGTGTTAATTTGGTATAGCTTAAGTAGCGTATATCGACTCCCACTCACCTGCTACTTTGATAGGCAATAATACGTACGGTTCCCCCATACGATAAGAGTCGTTCATTTTCCCCGCACGATAAAATTCGTACGTTTTTTTCTCGTAAGTGTTTTCTCCGTACGATAAAAAAACGTGCGTTTTTCCCGTATGTTTTTTTCCCGTACGATAAAAATCGTACTTCTTTTCCCCGTACGAAGAAAAGTCCCGTGAGATCAAATAAGACTGTCCTGATCCTACTTCACTTTTCACGAAGACCATATCAATATTTGCATCCACTGTTTCGAATGAAGTTAGTTAATAAAACACAGTAACGTGGTCATTGTGTGGTTTTTGTCTAATTGTGCGTATGCAACTTAATATACACTAATGTCAACACGGACAACAAGTGTAGTGCACCAAAATTGCATCTAATGTATGAGTCATTCAACTAACTCCCGAAACTCTCTTGTTTCTCTTGCTGTATGAGCAGTAGCATTGTCATTTTGAAATTGGCCTAGCTGTAATTCCTTATCAAAACATTGCTCCACAAATTTGTGTAATATAAGTCTATATCTGGCTGGTGTTATTGTCTCCTCAAAGAATATCGATCCTATTATACGTCTCCTGGACATTGCAACCCATATCTCTATTTTTACAGGATGCAATTCCGTTTTCCGAATAACATGAAGATTAAGTCCAGACCAAATCCTAATATTTTGAAAATTTATATCACCTGTTAAATTAAACCAGGCTTCGTCAGAAAAAAAGTAAGATCTAAAACATCATCATTCCTTAGATTTGCATTAAACCAATGGCAATATTCCATACGTTTTTCGAAATCTAGTGGCAGTGGCTGCGCGATAGGAATTTTATATAGATGATAATGAAGCTTCCGTTTTACAGCTTTCTGAGCTGATCCATAAGATAAACCTACAAAAAAAAATGCACATCAGTTTTTACAACACCATTTCGTATGTGTATTTCTACCAGTTTGTTGTGTAAATTGCCGTAATGGCTTTCCAGGACTGTGATACAAACGAGCACGTACGTCTTCCACCAGATTTTCGGTTAGAACTGATGGGCGACCTGGTGACTTTCCCTTCAAAATACTTCCAATTCCTCTGAAGCGGTGGACAACCCGATTGATGTGTCGAAGGAGAGTTTCATTATCAATTTGCACTTCAGCAAATTCATTTATAAATTCTCCAGCACAAAGTACTTCTGAATATCTCCACTGCCCATCACCTCCTCGCTCACATTTCGAAATGCCTCACAATAAAATTTAACTTGGTCCAGTGTAAATGCATTTTGCAAAAAAAAAAAAAACTTTACGCTCTCATGCGAAATCAAGAGAAAGCTGTATGTTAAAATAACAAACAAAGTGATACGGAATGACTAAATAAGCAAATCCAAACACGAAACGGACAAGTATTGTAGAACACATGTCAATTTTGACAGCAAAATTTGAGGAAACGTTGTGTTGCTAATTTCATTACAATGATTGGATGAAAATATCGATTTGCGTATCGCGGAAAGTAGTGTAGGATCAGGACAATCATTCTCGATCTCAGTGTACATTAATAGAGATAATAACAGCATTAATGACAGCACTGATATTTCTAACTTGTCAAAAATTTATTCTTTCTTATTATACTTTACCTAATCCAAATGTACTGTATATTTTTTAAATTTCAATTATTATAAATTATTCATTGATTGTAAACATATTCCTGTTGTTGTAGTTTTAACTAAACATATTGTGTTTAAGTAAATATCTATTTGCCTTGCTCCGTGCAGTATCACGGTTAGATTTTAATTACTTGTGGTCTTCTACTCGTTTTTTAAGCAATTATGATTTTTCATAGTCATATTTCTCCACAACAGTAATATATTAAGTATTATCATCGTTTCATAAAAATAATTTGTTTTTTAAAACCTTTGTAATTATTCTAGTCTTGGCATACAATTTCCAAAAAAAAAATTACTGAAGAAACGTATATTAATCCATTGAAAGTACACACTGTAAAAAAATCTAGCAAAATTACATGTAAAATCGTAGGTAACAAAGTTGCCTACAATTTTACAGGTAAATTTGCTTCATAAGGTAAAATTTCTACCATTTAGTAAATTTCACATGCTGATGTGTTTTTCAAAGATTGTACTGTAAAATTCGTATGTAATATTTATATGAACTCTATATTTACCGAACTCTGAAGTGATTTTCAGATGTATTTTTATAAAGATAGCAAGTAAAAATACTAAAGAATGGAATATCGCATGTATAAATATACATTGTACGGTAAATTGTTTTACAAGTATAATTTAATATTACTGCCAAGGCTGTACTATTAAATTATACATGTAAAAGAATTTACATGTAATTTCTTTTACAGGTGTAATTTAATATTACAGCCTATTATTTTTTGCAGCGTACTATACCTTAAATTAAATTTCTATTTAAACTAGCCAACGATTCCAATATACATTTGGTAACATGGAAATCACAGCTTACTTTAAATAACAATCTTATTTAAAGCATTTTGTACAATATGCAAAACGTTCAATAATGCGAATAAAACCAAAAATGCGTGAGCAGGTATTTTTAGGTTTTTTATTTATTAAACTAAACACTCAGAAGATACAAATGTATAAACTTAACGCAATGATTTTTTTCATTAAACAATTTTAAAGGAGAAAAGAACGTTTGAAATTGTTTTTTGAAAGGTTCAAAAGTCTAGTCTGTGTAGCTATTACATTATTAGTAGCAATTTTATTTGTATTATAATCTAAAGCAAAATTTGTTCTTAATGATAATAATATTGATAACATTATTAGGTAGTATTGTATTTTAAAATATTGGTTACCCAATTATTGCTTTGTATACTTTCGGTGTTTTGAGTTATTGGATTGTATTTTGCTTTATTTTCTTTTGATGTTTGAGTTTTATAGTTTTAAAATCTTCTTCATACATAAACTTTAGATATTCTAAAAACGTGTGTTTGTATGTATAATTTGTCAAACTGAAAATCATAAATATTAGAAAATAGAATAAAAGAATATAAATATAACAAAATCTTCAAACCTTAAAAACATGAAATAAATTAAAATCATACATTTGATTTTAACGATATAAGAATTTTAAATAAGGAACAAAATTTAAAAACACGCAATATACTTGAAATGATTCAAATTATAAACAAAAACGCAGTTGATCATAAATTGAATAATACTCACAAAACTATATTAACTTATTTTATAACTAATACAGTAATAATTTTATAGAAGTCTATTTAATTACAAAATTAATAATATTTATATATTTACACAAATAATCAAAACATATTAATTGAAACACATCTTTAAATAAAACTAAACGATGTATTGAAAATTAAAGTAAAGTAAACAAAACAATTATGATTTTGTTATTTATTAGACAACAAATTTATTTATAATTTTCATTACCACTTTATGATTTATATTTTTTATATATTTTTAGTTGAAAAAGCTTTTGCAATAAAAGCGAAACGTCGTTGAACATTTTCATGTTTTTCTGAAGACCTAAAAGCCGAGAAAACGAAAAGAAATTAATAAATTGTTATATACAATACATATAGTTAAAATAAAAAAAAATAACATGTATGACTAAACAGTCATTTACAATAGATACTAAGAATTATTATTTATACATTGTTCAAATGATTCACGTTGACAATCCGATTTCAGGCTGACATAACCTCCCAAAACTTCTTTATTTTAAAATTGTTATGTCTAAAAAAACTCAAAATCGGGCTTCTGTATCAAATTTCAAAAAAGAAAATTACTAAAATTGGTAAGATTCATTCTTGAATTTATCCAAAATGGACACAAATATTAATCGTTTACCCTGCAATTTATATGTATGTAATTTCATCTGTGACAAATATTAACTTCTAAATATGAAGTTGCAATAGATACTACACACTACATCATAATTCCGATATCCTTACTCTCTTGGTTAGAATCTGTTTCTATTTATATTTGGGACAATATATGTATACTTACTTCTGAAAAACACGTTCGATTGCGTTTGCACCTATCTCATTATAGTTAGTATGTTTCTTCAAATACTATGTTAAATTTTAGAACAATTGATAACTACATATATAAATATCTGTAAATGCGTATTTATAAAACTAACTTACCTAATTCTTTTATAGCACCTAATAAGTCACACTGAATCGCTCAACCAGGGATCAAGATAGAACACGCTTACGCGAAACCTACGATTGTTTGTGACGCATTACTATTACATTACCACGTGATATCATTGAGCAATAATAAGTTCGACAAACGAATAGAATTACCTACGGCAAGATAAATAACCCAATAATAATCACATTGCGGCGTATGAATTTCGTATTTTCCATGATATCTATAGTTTTACCCGAAAATTCAAGTAAAAACAAATAGGGGAGGGTGGGGCAAGATGGGGCCACGAGGCATGATGGGGACATCGTCTTATCTACAAAACGGCAGTAAGCATCTGTCAAATAAGAGCAGTCCTAATATTGACAAGTGCTGTTTTATGTTTGTTGTAATGTAGGAAACTTTACTAGTCGTAATAACAAAGTTATTGCTGTTTGTGTGTGAACTTTGCAATTTCCAGAATTTCGTTATTATTTTTATGGTGAGTTCAACGGCCAGTATCGGAAGCATAAGTAAATTATTCACAACTACACTTTTTTGTGCTTATTAATTGACATGTATTGCATGCATTTTCTATAGTGTGTTATTTGTTTATTTCAAATATTTAATATGTTATAGTAACATAACCAGAAAATGTCCCAAAGGGGCAAGATGGGGCTATTGGTATGGAGCAACATGGGGACATCACTATCTCACTCTTCAGTCTGGTCCGTTATGCCTGGATATGCCCTTATGCTTTCTCGAAGACATAATGCCTGTTTCTCATTTTCTTTAATTCAGAAGAAATTAATTAAAATTGTGTGGCTGTCACACGTTGTAAATTTATAATTTAATTGTTAATTCATATATGTAATAAAATATTTAACGATGGCTAAGTTTGATTTAACTTCCCCATGGGACAATATTTAGATCGGCATTTAGTGTTTCCTTTATTGGAGTTTTTATCAGCGAAAGAGATATACGATGATCAAGAAGTACTAAAAGCCAAATAATAAAACAAATGTGATAGATTATACTATTGATATCAGAAAGGTGTTGTGCCCAAAAGAAGATGTACCAGACGAATTGAAGGAACGCAGAAATCATGTTGTCAATTGCAAAAGCTACAACACGAAGTCGGTCCTATTCTTCAATTAATGGAAGACGATGAAGTCATGAAGAATATGGAAAATATGAGGGATTCTAATACATTGATTAATTTCCTGTCAAAAGAATATGGGTTTGAAATTGAAATGATTGAAAGCTTACACAAATTAGCAAAATATCGTTATGAATGCGATAACTACTCAGTATCTACCTCGTATTTATATTTCTGCATGTTGGTTTTGCCTCCAAATGATAAGAATTTCCTGAGTGTTTTATGGGGTAAATTGGCCTCTGAGATACTCGGACAAAATTGGGATAATGCACTTGAAGATTTGAACAAACTACGGGAATATATTGATTCGAGTCCGAACCATTTTGGGGGGAATAGTTTGCAGTTATTGCAGCAAAGAACGTGGCTGATCCATTGGTCTCTCTTCGTCTTCTTCAACCACGCTTTGGGACGAGAGTTAATTATCGAAATGTTCTTGTACCGTCCGCATTATTTGAACGCAATACAAACTATGTGCCCCCATATATTGAGATACTTAGCTACCGCTGTTATAATCAACAGAGGTCGACGATCAGCCCTTAAAGATTTGGTAAAAGTCATCCAGCAAGAAAGTTACACTTACAGGGATCCGATAACAGAATTTGTTGAGCATTTGTATGTGAATTTCGATTTTGATTGGTGCCAGACAGAAATTACATGAATGTCAGATTGTGTTGTACAATGATTTCTTCCTAATTTCCTGTTTAGACGAATTTGTGGAGAACGCTCGGTTAATGATCTTTGAAACTTTCTGCAGAATCCATCAATGCATCAGCATTGGGATGTTGGCTGAGAAATTAAACATGAATCCTGATGAAGCTGAATGTTGGATCGTTAATTTGATAAGAAACGCTAGATTAGATGCGAAAATTGATTCTAAGTTAGGTCACGTCGTGATGGGGGCACAACCTCTTTCTCCATATCAGCAATTAATCGAGAAAATTGATTCATTGGCCGTAAGATCAGAAACGCTAGTTGGTCTCATTGATAGGAAATTAAAAGCAAGGACAGATATTCCCCAGATAACACGTAAGCTTACGACAAGCTTGCCACTTGCTTAACTTTACCTTGTCCAGACAAGGTTAACAGTAAAAGGTTAATGCTGGTTAACCACTAAGTATAGTAAAAATAAGGTAGTTTGTATTTTGTAGTAACGGGGGAAACAGTTACTTTTCATAATATCCACGACGACTTGTCGACTCTTGGGAAACTGATAGCCGTTTCCCTTGTCTTCCCCTCTTTGGTAGTGTTTAATTTTTTAATAGTTGCCCTTTTTTTTATTACAGAGAATCGCGGCAACACGATGGCAACGGAAAATAGATTATAGTGTTGTTTCTATATAAATATAAACACGCAATCTAAATATGTATATATAAATATGTAGAAGTTTGTTTTTTTTTATTAAATACTGAAATTCTAATTTTATTTGAATGAATTTTACTCGATGCAAACAGATGTGATTTTGAAAACAATTAAAATATTTTAGGAGACGATGGAGGGCATGCGAAAATAATAAAAAGAACGCAAATTATATCTAATTTACTAAAATTCTCTCTGAGTTTTGTTTAGTAATAATTTTGTAAAAAACATTTTTGGAAACACTTGAAAGTTACATAAAGTTTATTTGTACGAAATTTATTTTGGTTTCAGTTTGCTGGTTATATCTTTCCTTAAAATATTTTAGTATTTTTTAAAGTCACATGAAGAAGAGGTCATATACCCAACTCCTTTTCTTGACTATAGCCAAGCTTTAGAGAAAGCTTATACAAACCTTGATAAAAGCTTACAACAATCAAAACAAAATAGGAATTGGATATTAATTTCTTCATTTTCTTGGTGTTTAGGTCAAAAATATGGAAATGTACGTTAATAAGGACGTTTCACTTTGATTTCAAAAGCTTATTATTATTATTATTTATTATTATTATTATAATTCAAAATTCATAGTAAACAATGTTTTGTTTATTAAATAAAAAAAATGTATACCATTTATAATTTATATTTTTATATATATCTTGAAAAAGCTCTTGAAATTAAAACGAAACGTCCTTAATGTACATTTCTATATTTTTATGACCTAGAAATCAAGAAAAAGAAGAAATTAATATCCAATTCCTATTTTGTTTTGATTGTTACAAACTTTTATCAAGGTTTGTACAGGCTTTCTCTAAAGCTTGGCTCAACGTTGTCATTCCAACCTTGTCATCTGCTTTTACAGACAAGCTTATGGGAACCTTGCCATGGTAACCTGGTCGTATACTTTTACAGACAAGCTTAACCTGTAACCTTGCTTGGGAAAAACCTTGTCCTGTGTCAACTAGCAAGCTTGTCATAACCTTGCAGCAAGCTTACACCCTTGCCATAACAAGCATGTTGACAAGCTTTTTCCCTTGTCGGAACAACCTTTAAAAAGGCTTGTATAAACCTTAAATTGTTATCTGGGTCGTTGGGGACCTCAGGATTTCTGATTTAAATAAAATAAAAACTATAACATAAAAGAAAAAGACTTAAGTGTATTTCTCAAACCTTCTTAATATCCTAGAAAAAAAAACATGTAAAACAAAATTTACATGATTTATTGTGGTAAATTCACAACGTTATTACATGTAATATTCCTGATTCACCATGGCAAAATTACTGTAATTTTTTACAGTGTAATCTACATACGACCTTGTAATGCTACAATCTGCAACTGTAACACAATTTGTAATAATATAACTGTTAAAAGGAACCTTACTTTGTGTTTTGTTTATATACAAATTATATTTATAAATATATAACACGTTCTTACAAATTTTAACTGCTTAACACTAAATTCACTCAATTAAATGACAAGCCAAGATATCCACAAAAACTGCATTGTCTGTAAGTATCTTTTTTTTTCATTTTAAATATTTGTTTTATTTGTTGCACATTAAATCAAAATGTTTATTATTATGTTTATTTTAAAACGACCACGCTGTATATACTACAACGCGAATAAATAATACCATACTGGAAACTAGAATGCCGGAACGGATAATAGTAAAAAGTTAATAAAGAAGTGAATGTAAGATAGACAGAAACAAGTTTACAGATGATCTGCCTTGATGCCTGACTGCCCGGTATGAGAGATAAGGAAGTCTTCTTCCTTTTTTTTTAATAAAATCTTTCACAGAGACCATCAGTGCGAATCGGCACAATCTGATTCAGTCAAAAACTCCAACATCTGGCCTTATTAATTTTATATTCTAATATAAAATGGGAAGACGTCCTAAAACTTAATTACAGTTCGAGATGAAGGTTGCGCAACATTTTCTAGATGATTAGTATAGTACAACGGCGGATAACTTGAACGAATATTACCCATATGTGTTATAAAAAGCCATATATCGGCCGATCTAGATACCGCAGCCGTTTTGTGGTAACTCCAATTGATAACTAACTGCGTAAATGAGTTATTTAAAGCGGTTTCAGTGGGCTCTCGGCCTTGTTTATGGCGATATTGTCGTTGTAAACGTTCAGCCGTTTACCACAAAATAATCTAAGCAATTCTCATAGCTTCAGGTTTTGTTTACCGTGTTCCCATGGCATACCTCTTTAACTGTATACGTACTATCTTGTAAAAGGTGTTTTTTAGGCATGTTTATGCGTTGTACTGTTGTTTCCTCCATTGGCTGGCCGTCCATTCATCTTCTCTGCGTGTGTGTTTCATCATGTTTGTGTAATACCGCGTTCATACTGTCGACAAGGAATTGTCTTTGAATAGCCCACATGTACGCTAATTTAAAAATTTTACTATAGTTGGGTAGATGCGTAATCTGTAGGTAGTACATGTTGACGGTAAACTAAGAACATTTAATTATAATCAGAGCTGTCCCTCTCATTTATTATAAGCTAAAAATATTTTTATAAATAATTGCATAACTTAAAAAGAGAATTTGCATATAAACTGTTGCGCATAGTTTTATGCAAACTTGCGCGGTGGAATGAATTTAATGACTAAAAATAACACTAATACACAATATACTAGTAGTAGGTTGATTTTATTTTGTTACGAAGATACAGGCTGTTTACCACTAATCCACTATTACTCTATTAAGATCAATTGCAGCTGGAGTAATACCATAAAAATTTTGAAAGCAAAATCTCATCTAAGAGAATAATTTAATTATCACATACACCCTAAAAAAAAAATGTGGTAAAATTACCCCAAAAAATAGAATGCAACTGGGCTACCTCCTATTTTTGGTGTAAATTTACACCTATAGGGGATTTTTCACATACTGGTGGAACATTCCGTGAAAGTGTGGTAATTTTCCCTGGTAAATTTACACCTCTAAAGTAATATTCCCTAATGGAATGGAATAATATCAGGTAGATTTACCACACCTTCAAGGAATATTGCACCAGTATTTGAAAAATCCCCAATGTGTAGATTAGAATAACGACAAAGGAAATTAGAAATAATTGATTATTAGGTTGTTTTATCATCCAGAAATATTAAGTTTCAGTTATCTAATAACATGTTTATGTCATTTAGAACTTAATGCAGATTCTCCACTTAAATATTCAAGATATACCATATATAATATTAGATTTAATTTTAATAATTTCTGAAAGATATATTAATTAGTTGGATTACAGAGAGTTTAAATTTTGCAAGAACAAGCAATGTTTTAAAGAGTAAACATTTTGGGAGAAAGGTCGATAAGAAAAGCCAATAGTTACTAAGAATTGATTGTATTCATACTACAAAGATCTAGTTGAATCTAACCATAAAATAAATTTTGACTAACAAAATATATTAAAAAATCTTATCAATTTGATTTTGGATTTGGACGCTTTTTTATTTTTGTTGCCCTGTTCAGGGTATATTTTTAAAAAATATACCCTGAATATATATACCTCTGCAGAATTTCTAATGTGTGCAGCTGAAGTAATACCATAAAATTTTGAAAGCAAAATCTCATCTGAGAATAATATAATAGTACACCCTAAAAAAAATGTGGTAAAATTACCCCAAAAATAGGAGGCAACTGGGTTACCTCCTATTTTTGGGGTAAATTTACACCTATAGGGGATTTTTCACATACCGGTCGAATATTCCTTGAAAGTGTGGTAATTTTCCCTGGTAAATTTACACCTCTAAAGCAATATTCCCTAATGGAATGGAATAATATCAGGTAGGTTTACCACACCTTCAACGAATATTCCACCAGTATGTGAAAAATCCCCTATTGGTGGAAATTTACCCAAAAAATAGGAGGTAGCCCAGTTGCCTCTTATTTTTGGGGTAATTTTACCACATTTCTTTTAATGTATAGATTAGAGTTACAACAACGAAATTAGAAATAATTGATTATTAGGTTGTTTTATCATCCAGAAAATATTAAGTTTCAGTTATCTAATAACATGTTTATGTCATTTAGAACTTAATGCAGATTCTCCACTTAAATATTCAAGATATACCATATATAATATTAGATTTAATTTTAATAATTTCTGAAAGATATATTAATTAGTTGGATTACAGAGAGTTTACAAGAATTTCAATAAATTTTGCAAGAATAAGCAATGTTTTAAAGAGTAAACATTTTGGGAGAAAGGTCGATAAGAAAAGCCAATAGTTACTAAGAATTGGTTGTATTCATAATACAAAAATCTAGTTGAATCTAACTATAAAATAAATTTTGACTAACAAAGTATATTAAAAAATCTTATCAATTTGAGTTTGGATTTGGACGCTTTTTTTATTTTTGTTGCCCTGTTCAGGGTATATTTTAAAAAAATACCTCTGCAGAACTTCTAATGTGTTAGAAGTCTCTTTTGCGTACTGCAAATTAAAATTAAAATATGCCACCATCATTTGTTGTAATGCAGAACGAAATGAATCTGTTTGGTCTAATAACTGTCTTTCTACCATTAAAGAATGCGACTTCAGATTTCCAAGAAAAGAAAAATAAATGCAAAAAACATATGAAATAAATATGTTTTTATTAATACCTTCTTCCAAGCATATTATTTACGGTGTATTCACCTTAATTTCTTCAAGTTTAGATTTATCCTGAAAATTTTTAATAAATTTAGCATTTAAAAATATATTGTATGTATATATTACTGCTGCGAATCGAAGCCCCTTTATGTGAAACCGGGGTTTGGATGCAGTGATTAATCGTCTTCAAAACAAAAAATTGCAACCGGTAAAACGGTTTTTAAAATCAGATTATTGCGGCTTAAATAGGTTTTTCGATTTTAAAATACATAGCACCTTTAAAAAAGTAACACGTATTTGTTTTAGTTTAAAACTGGTTTTGAAAATCGATTTTAAAAACTGAATTTTAAAAACCGATTTTTAATAAAAATCGATTAACCGTTTTTTGATATTTGGCGATTTCCACAATACTAGTATATACATAAATAATGTTGTGATTAACTATTGAACTCAAATTTGCCGTCCTGCGGTCTTGCACATTTGCATGTATAAGTGCTTAATACCTACTTTACTTTTATATTGTTGACGAGATGGTGAAATAATCAGTATACCTACACATACATATGAAAATATAATATGATATACCTACATATAATAATTTGTTCATTAAATCCTAGAGTAAAACCAAAATAGTCGCTTCCTTACTTTACTTGTATCATCACTTAAGAACGAAAACATAGCCTCCAATAACGGCAAGGCACTAGTCCTTTTATGTTTCCAAATGTTTAATGAAAGAGAAAAAAAAAGGATTTACTCCTTCGAAACGAATATTTTCTGTTGTTTAAATTGAAAAGTTTGATACGGTAGTTTCCTGCGTGTCACTTGCACGTTGAAAACTTTAAATAAATATATCATGTCTTGTAGCAACAATACCGCCAAATGCTATTGAGGTTAAGTTGCCAGTATATCATATTACATGTCCATACGCAGGTATATGTCTATTATTTATATGCGCTGTCATAGCTAAGTACATGGTAATCATTTTTTTTTATTTATTGGCTTTTCGGGATCTCTGCCCATTAGCCACTTCAAGTAAGACTATTAGCGGTTCGAAAGAAAAGTTTAAGAAACTATGACATACACACAAAAGAATCATGGTAAGAGAGGTAACAGAGGTACCAAAACGCCCAATACACCTACACTACTGTTAAACTCGAATCCCCGCGCTTCTAATGAATTTAAGCAAAACTTCGTACACTTTGAAGCTGTTCTCGGCTAAAAGATCAACCACCCTTGTAGGAAACGTTATTGACAGGTTCGCCAAATCGCGAATCAGTCGAGTCCTGAAATGCTGATATTTAGGGCAACCCAGAATAATGTGATCTAAATCGGCCACTTCATACCCACACTCACAGACGGGTGAATCCACAAGCCCCAACCTATACAGATGTGCAGGAAATATTCCGTGTCCAAATTTTAGACGAGCGATGGTTGAACAACAATACCTGGAAATGGATCGCCCATGATGCCAACGGTCATGAAATATTGATGGATGAATCAGCGCGTACTGGGTTAATCTACTTTGACGGAAATTTTGCCATTGTGTCTCCCATAGGTCTTTCAAAAAATGCTTTCTTGCAGAAACGAGGATGTCCTGTACATACAGATCCTGGCACACAATCCTGTTCATCCCTATCGCTTCTTTCGCTAAACAGTCCACCCTTTCGTTTGGCGCTATACCACTATGGGCTTTAACCAAAAAAACTTAATGGATATGGACCTACAAACAAGATCATCAAATTTTTCTAAGAATATTCCATATCAAAGGATGGTATTTTAAAAATCGATTTCTATTTCGCAGGGCTTTTAGGATACTTTTCGAGTCCGACATGATTGTAACATCTTGGATATTATGATGATCTATTGATACGGTAGTTTCTCCTGCGTGTCACTTGCACGTTGAAAACTTTAAATACATGTATCATATCTTGTAGCAACAATACCGCCAAATGCTATTGAGGTTAAGTTGCCAGTATATCATATTATATCCATACGCAGGTGTATGTCTATTATTTCTATGTGCTGTCATAGCTAAGTACATGGTAATCATCTCAATACATAATTAATGTAAAATGAACTTACCTCAACCTTTATTTGCAAGACAAAATAAAAAACACACCATTTACATTTATGCGTTGAAGCCATCAGTGTAGATGCCGCACTTGTATTCAAACTGCGTACCTCAAACACTTGCGCGTTGTATAGTCGACGGCTATGTAATGCATTCTTGTAACGGTTTTAATTTTTGATCAAGCGACACAATGTAATGCAATGTTAAAAAAAAAAATTTGTGTTCCAATCAAATAACAGATGCATATATATAATCAGAATTTCATGTCCCTTGTATGTCCATATTGTATTTTTACCAACATAAGGGGTAATATTCCACGAAATATGTTATTTTTCCTTGTTACTAAGTAAATTTCCCCAAGTGGGGGAAAATTACTTCATTTATTGAAGTATTTTTCCATCAAAGTCGGTTTACCAGGCAAAATTACACCTGATTTGTGGTGATCTGAGGTTTACCCTCTTTTTGGTGTAATTTTACCTAATATTTCATACGTTTTTTTCCCACACCAGTGAGGTAAATTTACCGTCATTTTTTAGAGTGTAGGTGTGTTGTCGATCAATTTATGTCTCTTTTATATGTTAAAGTTTCCAAATCGTTTTCTTCGTCAAATGTTTTCGATGAAATGGTAATACTGTTTAGGAATATTACGTATAATACAAACAACTTAATTTGTTGCTATATGGTTTATTATATTTCCGTTTCTTATAAGCAACTAAATATTTATTTAAACATTGATTGCTACTATACAGGGTGTATCAGATATAGAGGTAAATATAATAATATGTAGCAGCTGTAATCATATACAATCAAAAAGTCTTAATGCACAGGGGGTCTATCTGTAAGCATTAACGAGAAAAAAAATATTTTATAAATGCCGTGGGCTAGAGCCACACCTGTGCCCAACCTAAATGCTGTCCCGAGTATACCCCCACATACCACTATCATCCAGCCATTACCGCTGTTAGTTTTGTGTGGATCGCCGCTTGGAGTGCAAGCCACTTCGAACATTTTATTTAAATTCTTCCCGTCTCGAAAAAACGATCCTTTCCAGGACCATCATGATTTCATATAGAGAAAATCGAAGCTTGATGCATCGGCAAAAGCGCGGAAATGTATAGATTCATTTTCGCGCGACATCATAGTAAAAAGGCGTGTTTGCAAATTTTCTGTATCTACATTTATTTCTGTGTAATTCGATTCAATTCATTTTGCGTTATATGATTAAATAAATCCAAAAGAAATAACTCAGATTTATGTGGTACCGTTTACTAACAATTAACTCTCGATTCGACAAAGCAAAGGAAAAATATTTACGTTTTTTGTAACTACTGAAGTCGCATATTCGGTGAAACTCGAACGTCTGATCAGGATATTAAAAATAATACTTTGTAGACTTACGTAGAATGCTCTTAACAAAAATTGTTATGAATGGAATGTTTATTTTATAAAAAGAAGAAATTTAAAATGCCTGTTTTGCTATTTTTACAAGGGTACACTGGCTGATTGGCCTTTATTTATTCAGAATGACTTTAAATGAACTTATGGCATACCATTAAGAATAATACTAAATGAGTGCAATGTATTTATACATAATACCACGTTTAGCGGGTGCTTTACATGAAGTTTCCTTGCATCAGGCCCGGACTAAAGAATTTTTGGCTCTAAATTTAACTTTTTTTTTTATTTTTTAATGATGAAATTCGGTTTCGGCGGGTTTGTACTTTATATGTCGTGCAGTTAACACCCAAGCAAAATTTACTTTTTTATTTGATACACCCTGTATTTTTAGAAGAAGTATATTTTAGGAAGAAATGTGCTTGTTAAACCATTATTTATAAACTAAATCCCGGTTACATCGAAAGTCATGGCCAACTTTGATATTTTAAATAGAAACCTATATTTTTTTAGTGTATTTTTAGGTTCTATTAGGAATTTTAAAAGCAATTCTATAAAACATCTACTTATCTATCGTATACCGTTTTCAAGTTATTTTGGTTTTTCGTGAAAAAATGCTCAAAAAAATATGATGCTGTAATTGAATGCGCATAACGGCTATACCGTAAAAGATAGAGAGTTTTTATGTTGACTGCGGATTGAAGCTAATCGAACATTGGAGAATTATTCAAAGTATCAACAGATTTTTAAAGCATAAAAAGCAGAGTAGTTGGAGGTTTTAATTCGAAATTTTAAACAGTCGTCAAGTAAATATTCAGGGAGTCGACTATCTGATGACCAATTATACACGTTTCTCTCTAATTTTACACCTGACTTCGCAAGTAAAGCAGCGCCTGATATCAATTTTAATTCAAGCGTTCATTTTATATTAAAAACCGTTTTGATGTTAGAACTGAATAACGTGTTAAACGAGGTTAATAATACATGGCCCAGGTATAGATGATATTTCTTATACATTACTGAAACATTTACCTGATTTTCATAAAGAAAATTTATTGGGTTGCGTACAATGAAATGTGGTTAAATAATGAGGAAGTACATGTGTAGATACTTCCTCATTATTATTATTTCCCATTCCAACCACCATTCCAGTCTATTTTTAATCATACGTTCATATATGTTTGTAGTGCAAGGGTGAGAGCTATAGGACCATGTGAACCCAGATAGCACATATACATTCAATGGACGTACACCAGACGTCCAGTTGTGTACAAATCAACGTACAGTGTACGTCCTGTGATGGTACGGTGGATGTCTTGTGGACGTACAATAGACGTCCAAAGTTCACAAAGTTGTATGTACACTGGATGTACATTGTATACGTCCAATGTACGTTGATCCAAGTACATTCACACAACAGGTGGACGTTCAGTGGACGTAACGTGGATGTACAGTGAACATCCATATTTGGAACTTCTTTTAGATTGCAGTTTAAAATATTGTCGCTTGGTTAATAAATTAAAAAAATACCTAAGAGCATGATTATTTACATTAATTATAAAGACAAAAGTATGTTTAAACATAAATATAAGATCTGCATAACACCTTCTGTTGCTCTTATATGGGGTACAAATGGAGCCTACTTTTGATTGATGTAAATCAGTTATCATATCGCTTATTTTATATAAACTTCAAGGCTATATCAGTCGATAAGATGGAATTAATTAATTAAAAGAGAAATACTTGAGATATATATTTATTATTGAAGTTCACGTAATAATTATGTTTATTACAATCATTTATTTAGTTCCTTTTCCTCCTTTCGCTGCAGCGACGTAGCCATCTGGCTATTTCGGTTTCCACCTGATTATTCGTAGCGGTGGCAAAACACTTTTGCGCACTTTCTGAAAATCCAAAATTTAATTAGAAGTTACTTTAAAAAACCTAAAGAATCATGAATGCTTCATACATGCAGATTACGCAAACAGTCCTTTTATACAAGCATTAATAAAATTTCATACCGCTAATATCGTTTATACAAAATAAAAATTGTTGATTTATTTTTGACTCACCCAATAATAAGGTTGCTAATTTCAGTTCCCGAAAACTTTTCTTTGCTTTCCATCCCAAAAAAACTGTACTACACTCCAGCAAATTTATTTGTGATCAATTTCCCTGCTGATCGGTACACAAAATCGTAAAAATTGTTTCCTCCTAGCCTGGATATTTCCCTTACCTGCAAATTTATACATATAGTCATAATATACAGAGTATTAGAAAACGTAATAATAAAATCAAGCAATAATTACAATCGAGAATATTGCAATACACTTGCGCAAAACAAATTTCACTTCACCAATTTCAAGTGAAATGAATATTTATAGAAGGTATTACTACAATATAATTTTGGCAGTACTTGCTGATCAAAAAATCGAAAAGACCGTTTAAAAAAATAGATAAAACTAGATCTGTCGATAAATGTTGTTTAAAGGTTGTCACAGGTTGTCAAACGTAAGTTGAATTGTCGAGAATCATCGAGTTCTCTTATAATGCGCATCCGATTCTTACCGGCTAAGCTAGGTACATAGTTTCGTTGAGGTGTACACAAAATTATGCGTGAAGTTATTATTTCATAAATAATTCATAATTTATTTTGATAATACAACCTATATAGATCACAAACAGGAGCAACGGGTACCTAAATACGACTATACTATATTGAAGTTGATTTTTATTTGCCTCCGTATCCCGCGCCAGTTACGCGTATTTTAACCGGCACTGATACCAAATTTTAATATAAATAATAAAACGGTTACAATATGCCTAAAAATTAAAAGCCGGCGCCGGCTATGGAGATACTTCCTTTCTTATATAATACCATGTATACCTGCATATAATTTATTGATTATGACAATGACATACAGACAATTCATACGTGAAAAAATATCTACAAAACAATTATATTGATGATAGAGATCCTCATACAATGCGAAAATATGTATACATACTTATATTATGTAGATGTGGTCCAATTCACAAATGTTTTCCGAAGCACCACAATGTCGGCCATTTCGGCTTATGGAAGTTGTGATCACAGAACATAACCTATTGTGAGGCATCGGTAAACAATTCGTGAATTGAACTATAATTGTTTATACCCTAAGTACTATAAGCAAACGTGCGATATATCATAATTACCTTTTATTAACACACACTCTCACTCTACAAATTAGCCATCGAAAATCGAAACGCTAGAAACTGTTATGCACGCACTTCAAACCATCTTCAAACGTAAGCCGGCTGTTTACGGGACGCTCGATTCAGCTCGGTCCTCGTCGTCCTTCCGCGGTTAAAAGTGTGGGTGATTTAAAAATGAAAGAATATTTTAACAATCATGTTAAAATTAAATATTCCTTTATTATTCTGCGTATATTTATTTTTTACCAGGTTAACGTCCATAAAATAATCAGCGTAGCCCCTATGCAATCGCATGGAACAGGAAGCTGTTAAAATTTTAAACATTTTTAACATTATTTAGAATATACTTGCGTATAATATGTAAATATTACCACAGCATAGTCCTAATATCAAATTAGTATTAAATTATTACTATTATATTTCTCATTAAGCATACCTAATAAAAAATATTATTTTTATCTTAACGACAACAATGTCCACCCCTGTTCGTCCATCGTACATAAACTCAAGCTGTCCGCTGTACATACATTCAAGTACATCCAATGTACGTCCACCTTTTGTCCATGTACGTTTGTACCTAAAATGGACTTATATCGGACATCCATCGGACATTGTGTGCTATATGGGAAGTAATCGACGTGGGATCTTTGTCATTTGTACTTGTGGTCCCTATCTTAAAACCAGACAAAGATCCCACGTCGATTATTTCACATCGTCCTATAACTCTCATCCTTGCATTACAAAAATATGGAATGATGGTTGGAAACGGAAAATATGTTGCCACAACATCAATTTCGTTTTAGGAGAAACAAAGGTACAATGGACACTCTAACACACCTTGTATCAAATATACAAATAGCGTTTACTCACAAATTAACTGTTGGAAGTATATTCCTGGATATAACAAACGTCTATAATGGAGTAGATTTAAACATTTTAGAAAACAAACTTAATTGTATGGGTTTACCACCTCAAGCTTCAAGTAAAATTACAGACCTTTTTCGTAACATTAAAAATTTTCGTAAAGACAAGTCGAAATGAAAAAGTTGGGCCAAGATTTTTATCGCATGGGTTGTTACAACCCAGAAACAATTTAAGGTTTACACAAGCTTTTTTTTAAGGTTGTTCCGACAAGGGTGCAAGCTTGTTACAAGGATATGTTAAGGTTTCTAGTTGACACAGGACAATGTTTTCATGAGTTTGTCTATAAAAGCATATGACAACGTTGGAACGACAAGGTTTTCCTAAGCTTGTATGTAACAGCATATGGCAAGGTTAGCATGACGATGTTGAGTCAAGCTTTAGAGAAAAGCTTGTACAAACCTAGATGAAAGCTTGCAACAATCAAATAAAATAGGAATGGGAAACAAACAATGGCGATCTATGAAAGAATAACGGAATGGCGGTTAAGCCAAAAAAAACTCGATTAACGATTAAGGCCGAATCACTCCGGAAATACACGAAATCACCGTAAATGATATAATAACCTTGTCACAACGTTTTCATTGAGGATGTTCTGTAAACGTACGTCAATGTGTAGCATAAACTTCACGAAGCTCAGAACAAGAAGAATATAATACGGATCTGTGTAACGCATTAATTTTGTCTAACATACCATTAGCAAGATTATACAATGTTAATTTGAAATCATTTCTACAAAAATATTGCAAACATAATATACCTGACGAAAGTACCTTACGAAAAAATTATGTCACATCTTGTTACTAGCAAACAATAGCAGAAATTCAACAATTGGTAGGGAATAATTTTATTTATATCATGGTAGATGAAAGTACAGATAAGCGTGGCCGTTATATTGCCCATTTGTTAATAGAAATTCTTCATGAAGATATTGTAGGTAAATCATATTTAATTTATTGTAAAGAACTTCAAAAAACAAATAATGTGACAATTGCCCAATTCGTTCAAGAAGGTTTATCAAATTTCTTTTTACCTAGAAGTATACCTTGTGAAAAATGTTGCTAATGTTGTCCGACGCTGCCACCATACATGATAAAAGCCGCGCAAAATTTAAAATTTTTTTATAGTAACACTATTCATACCACTTGTTTCGCTCATGGGTTCAATCCTGTAGCCGAAGACATTAGGAATCCATTCCCTTTGATTACTGATTTAATTAGCAATGTTACAAAAGTATTTTTAAAAGCACCTTTACGAATCCAATTTTATAAGGAGCGACTTCCCGGTGTTAAGTTGCCTCCTGAACTGATTATTACGAGATGTGGTACATGGTTAGAGGCTGCAATTTTTTTCGCCGATAATTTTGAAGGAATAAAAAATGTAATTCCTGAAATCACTGCTGACTGCATTGCTCTAGAAAACTGTAAAAAGATAGTAACATCAACAGAATTGCTACAAAACCTTTTGTATATTAAGTCAAATTTTAGCTTTGTTTCAAGTTCCATTCGTAAATTAGAAACGCAAGGGATGTCGCTCTCGGAATCAGTCGAAATAGTAGGCAAATTTGATATGCTATGTAAGAAGGTTAAGGATACAATAGGTAATTCTATATACGATAAATTTAAAAAAGTGATGAATAAAAATACGGGATATTTGAAATTGAAGAAAGTTAAGAAAATTTTGGAAGGTGAAACAGTAAACGATTTCGACTTTAATTTTAGTTTAGAATGTATTGCAAAGTTAAAAAATGCACTAATTACATCTGTGGATGTTGAAAGAAGCTTTTCTATTTCGAAACATATGCATTCTGATAGAAGACAAAATTTTCTTTTACACAAGTTGTTTTAGAAATATGTTGTGAAAAAATTCTGTGCAATACATTTAATGTTTAAATTTCTGCTGTCATTTATTTTATGTAAAAATTCTGGATATTGTCGCAATTTGTTTGCATATATGCCCCACGTTTATGCATATTTTCTCAAAAATTGATGCATATATGTGCGCATATATTCCAATTTTTCTTTGCATATAATCCGGTCCCTAATGATACCATTAATGTGTTTAAACAATAAAGTAATGAAAAAGAAAATTATAAATTACCAAGGAACTATAACAGATAGGTATAGGAAGCATTAATACAATCTTGAAGATCATTAAAATTAGAATCTAAATAAGGTAATAAATACAGGGTGTTCCATTTAAAATAAGAAAGTTATTTGGCTTTAAAGATAGCGAAAATTAATAGTATGTTTTTATTCACCCTGTATAATTTTCTTGCATTACTATTATTTTATTATCAAGTCTAATGCTTTAGTTAAAAAATAAATACAGCTTAACTATGCATGACAGGCATGCCTGTCAATTTTTTGGTTTACATTTTGAAGGATAGTTATTTCATTCATTCATTCATTCAAGTTAGGGTGGGCGGGCTTGATGTCCGGGCACTTGAGCTTGGTGCTCATTGTACCATCCCTATTGATTCTCTTATTTCCACTCGAGCAGCTTGGTGTTCTCTATAAAGCCCAGTATCTTGCCCAGTGGAAACTTGAGGACCTTCGAGGGCTCCAGTAGATCTCTCCCGAAATATTTCTGCCTGAGTACCTTCACTTCCTCACATGTGCAGATTACATGTAAGCTCGTTTCCTCCTGTAGTTCGCATCTTCTGCACCACGGTTCGCTTACACGGCCTGTGTTGTATAGATGCTTTTTCAGAAGGCAGTGTCCAGTTACCAACCCAGTAATGGTTTTAACTTCTTTCTTACTGCGCTTGAGTAGGTTATCAGAGAAACTACCATCCCCATCCCCTATCAGCGTTTTGGTATGGAGTTGGCCTTCAGTCGACCTCCATTTCTTTGTACTTTCTTTATCTAACCAGGTCCAGATCTCCCTTCTTGCGGAATCCTTGGTAATCCCACATACGGCTCTGGACCATGAAGTGTCTCTTAGAGCCCTCCTTGGCTAGTTCATCGGCTATTACGTTGCCCTTTATATCCTCATGTCCCGGCACCCAAAACAGAGACACCGTGTTGTCTCGTGCCAGTGCATTGAGGGATCGTTTGCAGTCCCTAACTAGTTTTGACCTAGTTACAGGGTTTGAGACTGCCTTAATGACAGCCTGGCTGTCAGTCATTATATTAATTTTCCTCCTCATGTAGCCCCCTTTTGCAATCATTTCTGCACAGGCTGCAAGGGCGAATACCTCTGCCTGGAAGACCGTTGTATGTTTCCCCAGGCTTATGATTATCCTTTGATTAGGACTGGGCCCACAAATACCGGCTCCTGTCCCCTGGCTGGATTTGGATCCATCCGTGTACCAGTTTTCGTTAGCAATGATCTCACTACGTGCCTGGTCTCTGTTCGGTATGGAGATTTTCACCTTTTCAGTGAAGATAATTTCGGGTGGCATGCTGTCCGGGGGCATTTGTAGCAATGGCCCGTCCAGCAACGTGCCCGTAGTATTAAGGCGCGGGGCCACTGCGCGCGAAGCGAAGCTAAGCTCAGCGAAACTAATTTTCTTGAAAATAGTTCCCATGTAATCATACGCGCATCTTCGCTAGCCTAACTTCGCTTCGCTTAGCTTTAGTTGGCCGCGTCGCGTAAGATTACATGGGAGCTAATTTTTAAGGAAATTAGTTTCGCTGAGCTTAGCTTCGCTTCGCGTGCAGTGGCCCCGCGCCTTAAGTGTGTAAGGATAGTTAATTATCTCGTAAACGAGTTGAGTTAGGCATATGAAACACCAACTTGTCTTTATTTAGTCTGTACCATCAAAATATGTCATAATATACAGGGTATTCCATTTAATTTTTTACAACTTTAGTGTGTAACTTTTCTTTGAGTCACTAATGTATACTTCAAAATAATTTTGAAATGTGGTCCTTTTGAACCTGTATAACCCTTAACAAAATAAAATTGAAATATGTTACCACTTTTTCGTATACAGGGTGTATCAAACAAAAAGTAAATTTTGCCTTGGGTGTTTAACTACACGACATATAAAGCACAAACCCACCGAAACCGGATTTCAGCATTAAAGAATAAAAAAAAGTAAAATTTAGAGCCAAAAATTCTTTAGTCCGGGCCTGACGCAAGGAAACGCCATGTTAAGCACCTGCTAAACGTGGTATTATGTATAAATACATTGCACTCATTTTAGTATTATTCTTAATGGTATGCCGTAAATTCATTTAACGTCATTCTGAATAAATCGGCTAGTGTGCCCTTGTAAAAATAGCAAAACTGAGGCATTTTAAATTTCTTCTTTTTATAATATAAACATTCCTTTTTTGTTAAGAGCATTCTACGTAAGTCTATAAAGTATTATTTTTAATATCCTGACAAGACGTTCGAGTTTCACCGGATATGCGACTTCAGTAGTTACGAAAAACGTAAATATTTTTCTTTTGCTTTGTAGAATCGAGAGTTAGTTGTTAATAAACGGTACCACATGAGTCTAAGTTATTTCTTTTGGATTTATTTAATCATATAACGCAAAATGAATTGAATCAAATTACGCAGAAATAAATGTAGATAGAGAAAATTTGCAAACACGCCTTTTTACTATCTATCTATACATTCCCGCGCTTTTGCCGATGCATCAAGCTTCGATTTTCTTTATATGAAATCATGATGGTCCTGAAAAGGATCGTTTTTTCGAGACGGGAAGAATTTAAATAAAATGTTCGAAGTGACTTGCACTCCAAGCGGCGATCCACACAAAACTAACAGCGGTAATGGTTGAATGATAGTGGTATGTGGTGGTATACTCGGGACAGCATTTAGGTTGAACACAGGTGCGGCTCTAGCCCACGGCATTTATAAAATATGTTTTTTCTCGTTAATGCTTACAGATAGACCCCCTGTGCATTAAGACTTTTTGATTGTATATGATTACAGCTGCTACATATTTTTATATTTACCTCTATGTCTGATACACCCTGTATAAACCGGCGCGAATGTGGTGGCCCATCCTGTATACACATGCACATCCTCCTCTACCTCCTTTTGTCCTTTAATACTTATCTGTTCGATATTTGTAATTTTACGACATATTTTTAGGTACCGTCAAAATGGCAAATGCCGTAAGAATCTATATGTAACCTGACAATGTCGATGTTTGTATAACTTATGACAAAAATTATTAAAAAAAAAATCGTTATATCTATGCTAATAAAATTTAACCCCAAATTCCTCCAAAAAAGGTGGAGTTAAAGACCAAATACCCATAATTCAATTTCTTAATTTATTACCAAATTATCGCTGAATTTTCTCAGCTTCTTCAGGGCGATAAAAATGAAATTACATTAAATTTAATACATCAAATTGAAAAGTATGCGTTAGTACTGGTAGAGATGTAATAACAGTTATATACAGATTATAGTAGACTATAATCACATTAGTTATGCATTTCTTTTTCTCGAAGCTCTAGGACTAGGAGTTTTCAAGACACAACAGCCAGTTTCCAATTTCCACCTTTGCTGAATCACATGAACATATACCATGTGATTCAAAATGATTGTCGTAAGAAAAAAACTGTTTTCCGGAAAAATTTATCTATACTTATTACCAATTTAATGAACGAAGTTAGCTACATACAAATTTCATACATTAAATGAATTTTCTTGACATTTAGCGACATTGGCGTTCGTGTTGTAGTATCTTTCGACTATTTATGTTATAATTTTTTTTCAAATCGTTTATATTTACATCTAATATCACCAACAATAGTATTTCTGAATACTGTAAGAAAATAAGGGAATTTATCTGTGGTTTAACATTAAGTGAAATAGTTTAATTACATTTTATAATTTTATAGGCTTATCATACGCTTCAGCGCATTGAGCTGTCAAAAGAAAGTTACATTTTCACCCCTATAAAGTTTCTACGGTACAGGAATTATTACCATTATTAGATCACGGTAGGCGATTGGAATATTGTCATTGGTTTAATAACAATTTAAGGGACGATGACTTGCTAAACAAATCATTTTTCTCGGATGAAGCCTGGTTTTATCTAACAGACTATATCAAATTACAAAACTATTGTATCTGGTCTGCAGAAAATCCACACGAATTTCGAGAAACGCAATTGCATCCCGTACAAGTTGGAGTTTGGTTAGCTATGTCCAGGCAACGAATAATAGGGCCAATTTTCTTCGGGGAAACTGTAACAGCCCAACGTTACCAACAGATGTTGGAATTGTTTATTGCAGAGTTACAAGAAAATGAGCTTGAAGCAGGTTATTTTCAGCACGATAATGCTCCAGCACATACTGCTCGACAAACCTGCCAATATCTTCAACAGTTTTTTGCTGACAGGTTCGTTACAGCACAAAGATGGCCACCAAGATCGCCTGATCTAACCCCATTAGATTACTTCATGTTCGGCTATCTAAAAAATAGGATCTATAAAAACCGCATGCATACCATAGAAGAACTGAGAGATGCAGTTTTGTCACTTAATAATTATACTAATTGTATGTTATAATTTAAAGTAATAAATAAATTTAGTTAAACACCAGTTAGTACTGAATTGTAATATCATAATTTCCTAAGGAGTTAAATTAATTACATTTCACTTTTACAAGCAGAAACACCAATCCATAGTCGTTTATATAATGCGAGTTCAAATATAGGTTACGTTTTCCTTATTTATGACAGATCCGTTTACTTTCTTATGTTCCAACACTGACTTAGTTCAAACCTTCATTACAAACACGCGGCATATATCTACACCCTGTTACTATCTATAGGAGCGGATTTGACAATCATTTTGAATCTCTTTGTACATGTATGTATATATGTACACGTGTATATGTATAACGGCGAAATTCTCTGACTTAAACTTTATTTAAACAGTTTCGAATTGGACACCGTATCAAAACTTGTAATTACAATCCCGAGAAGTTCGATAATGATTATATTGGAATTCAAGTTAACCGACTCTTTGTATACCAGGTGAAGAGATAAACCTGGTATTCAGTTGATAAACTCTCAAAGTACTTTGCACAGGTTATTATTTTTATTATCGGAAACAGAAACAATATAATATGGCGATAAATATATTTATTATGAAAAATTCCAGATTCATTCTTTACCAACAAAAGAAAGTTAATTTTAAATGATAAGAAACGAATTACTACTGAAAAATCAAGGCATACTTATATAATTGAAGATAGGAGTGGATGAAGGTGCTATGTCGCATTTTAAAAACTGTCTTTTTTGCATGACTGAAGGTGTTTTGTACCGATCTTTCACATAGCACCATCGAAAATTCCAGAAACTCAAGAACACTCGAGACTTGTGAATATATGAAGGGGTTATGTTACACTACTTTTGAGAAAAATTACATAAAAAAAAACTTCATTTCTGAAAAAGTTTGATTTTGTAACATAACACCCTCATCCACTCGTGTCTTCAATTATAATAATATAAGATGTTTTGATTGTTTGCTTTTCATGGCTGCTAATATGAAAGAAACTTATGAAAACATAAAGTTATTACTTGAAAAGAATCATTAGAAAAGAATATGCATATTCTTTAAAAATCTGTGGCGATTTAAAAGTTGTTGCCCTATTAATCAGACTTAAGCTGGGTTATACTAAATTCTGCTGCTTTTTACGTGAATATGACAGTCGAGACAGAAGAAACCACTATCATAAAAAAAATATGGCCTACGCGTGCATTCTTAATTCCTGGACAAAATAGGTGAAGTATTTATCTTTTGTAGGGGCCGTCCGAAATACTTCTTCCACCATTGCATATGAAATTAGACCTGATTAAAAATTTTGTAAACGCATTGGATAGCAATGGGGGTAGGACCTCAAATCAGGGAGTTAATAAAAGATCGGGTATTCGAAGAAAAATTAAGCGATTTAGAAAAACTAGCATTTTGGTAATTGTAAAACAAATTTTACTTTTTTCAATACAAATTTACCGTTTAATATTTAACTTTATGTGATCTTTTATTAATAAAATATATAAATAATGTAATCATTAATAACATGTATAATTTATTAACAAGTTTATATCAGAAACATATAAAAAGTATGAGAACTCTTACTCAAGATGAGTATACTTATTTGGAATGTTCAAAACAAATATTATCAATTATCCAGTATAATTTTAGAGTCTTTAATTGAAAAAGTAACTTTTAAAATATCCCGCGCTATCACAAGAGAATAGAAAACCACCAACCACGTTTACCAACTTATAAAAACTAAAAATTTCAATCTCATAAGAAATAACAGTAACCTCAAAATACTATCAAAGTTATACATTCATTTATATAAAAATTTAAACAATGCTTTGACCAGATACCTCGTTTATCGGTTTACCCAGACACCAGAGTACCTCCAGATGGAATTTCCCTGTAGTGACAATCCAGATTAGCTTGTATATTCACATAAAAGGCTCAGATCAGGAGAATAACATCGGTACCACAAAAATTCAGGGAAACAGACCTGCTCCGTTACATTCAGGATGTATGATTAGACTCGGAACAGCGAACACATGTATGATTCTATGTAAACATGTACCCAGGTATAGTAAACACCAAATTTGCGAATTTATCCCCTTCGATACCAGATATACCACAGCAATATGGTTTAATTCATTATATTCGATGAGAAATGACACAGCTTTTTTTCTAAGACTTTTCATCAACAACTTTCGTAACCAAGGATTTTCATTCATTTTCTTTCAACGAATTACATTGAGTCACTACCCCATTCAATTAAAATAGAAACCTAGGATACCAGGCTATCGTACAGTTGTCAGACGATAAATTATATTCAACTTCCATAACTACTAATACGATTTAATCCAAATTATACTGGACTTACAAACATAAAATAATAATTACATCTAATATGGTTGCTAGCTTTCCTCATATAAAACACAGCAATATATATATATATGATAGAATAGGTCTATACATAAGAAAAGATATACATTTTGATATACTAATGAACAAAATCATAAATAAAGTTGAGATAATAACAGTATACTTACACCAATTAAACATAACACTAACCTTAATGTACAGACCACCACAGCTAGATTTTGCAGCTTTCAAAACCGTTTTAAAGAATAACATCTTAAATAGAAAAAGAAAACATATACTCATAGGAGACTTCAATATAAATATCATAGAACGAAACAGTGTAACACGAGAATATTATAACATGTTTGAAGAAAGGAACTATAAAATAATGAACGCTAGATCGAAAAACACTGCACGAGAATAAACCCGAATGGAAACAATTCTATATTAGACCATGTCATAACAAATACCAAAGAAAAAAATACTAAAAATAAAAGTAGTACCAACAGATTTATCGGATCACAACGCCCTTTTAATAAAGTCAATCATAACCACAACAAAAACAGAGATATGAATTAGTGCAACATACGAAACCGACTATAAAGCAAATATCAATAGGAATAAAGAATATCGAACCAAAAAATATAACATCTCTAGAAGATTTGTCGAAGACCATACAAACAATAATAGGAAAAAACCAGAAGAGCGTAAAAATTCGAAGAAGACACAATTGCCCATGGATAGACGAACACATTATAACACAAATAAAAAAGAGAAATAGACTGTATAAAAAAACAAAAACAACACCCGCTTAACGACAGTTATAAGACAGAATACAGACATCAAAAACGGTATACGAATCGTCTCATTAAAGAGACTAAAGATCAGTATTTCCAAACCCAAATGAAGAAACATCATGGAGATACAAGTAAAATATGGAGAATAATAAACGAACAAATAAACAAAAATCAAAAATCAAATAAAATAATCCAAAGAATAACGAGAGAAGATGGAACAATTACAACACAGACCAAAGAAATAGCAAACGAAATCAACAAATATTTCGCTACAATTGGAAAAAAATTAGCCCTTAAACAACTAGGAAATCACAACAAAGTACCCCGAACCACCATTACAAGAAAGAAAATAAATCACTCCAATCACGCCAGACACCACAGAAGAAGAAGTCATAAAAACAATAAAAACTTTGAAAAATAACAAAGCACCAGGCTTTGATAAAATCACGAACGGTATAATAAAACAAAATGTGAAGAAACTTGCACCCATTTTAAGCATACTGATTAATAAAACACTGCACGAAGGTACCTATCCAGATTACTTAAAGAAAACAATAATAATACCCATACATAAAAAGAACGATGACAGTAACCCAGAAAATTATAGGCCCATATCTTTGCTATCGACAATAAATAAGGTACTGGAAAAAATAATTCACCAACAAATAATGAAACACGTAAAAGAAAATGACATAATAAATTACAATCAATACGCATTTCAACCAAAATCAAGTACAATATCTGCGGCGCACGACCTAACAAGCAGTATCCAAAAAGAACTAGATCATAAAAAAACAGTAATAGTAGTGTATATTGATATGAAGAAGGCTTTTAATATTGTGTCAAAAAAAGAAATTAATAGAAAAACTCCAGCATTACGGTTTTGAAGAAAAGGAATTAAACATCATAAAGTCTTATATTTTCAACAGGCAACAAATGACAAAAGTAAACAACTGCGTGAGTGATTCGATGTCTGCCGATTTTGGATTACCACAAGGAGGAAATCTACCACCAGTCCTCTATACACTTTACGTGAGCGATCTTTTTGAACAACCTTTTCACGGAAAGCTATACGCCTACGCAGATGACACCTGCATACTTTATTCTGGACACAGTACCAAAAATATGGAAACTATTATCAAAAAAGATATTAACATTTTAGAAGAATGGTGTTTTAATAATTTACTTACTATACCAAAAAAAAAATCAATAATTAAAAAAAAGTCAAAGAAAAACTAGCATGGAATTCTTTTGAGAATGTTATCGAAATTTTTTTGGGTAACCATAAGAGTGGTTAACGAGCTATTGTTGGCTTATTGAGTTGCAACATGTTGCATTTTTTATACTCACACCTGGATATTTTTCCTCAGAATTTGGGTCCATCAGAACATTTATAAAATGGAAAAATATTATCAGGGCAAATGGAACTCAAATATGTTGGCAATTTACTGCTGCACAGTAATTTAAATTTGTTAGAAAACCTTAGATCATGACTTCATAATAAAACTTTTTTACATTTTTGGTTCAGGAGGTCATTGTTCTTTGAAATATTTTAAATTACTTAAGAGAATAAAATTCGCGGCTAACAGATTTTTCTTAATGTATGCTTTTACTACCTACCAACCACCTATTAAAGTTAAAAATATCATAAAATTTCATGTGGCACCACTAAGTTAGAATTTTGTTTACCAGTATAATTGAATTTGCCACTATTTCAATCAAAAATCCTTACATTCCCTATTACATATATATTACATATACCAAAAAGGTTAAATTTATTTTTATTCAATCAAATTTCAAACACCCTACCCTTTAACTTAAAATATCTACCAGATATGGTGGAGACTTTAGTGGACAAATTCCATTTATTTGGCAGAATTTTTGGAACTCCTTCGAATTGAATGGTGGACCATTGTCCGATACAGTCAATTGAGGAATTCCCATCACCGAAAATGTTAATTTTAACTTTTCTATGGTTTTATTTGTATCTGTACCCCTTGACATCACATGAATATCTAATCATCTAGATTTACTATCTACTATTAGTAGACATGTTTTGCCTTTAAAATGAAAAAAAATCAACATGTATTCTTTGCCAAACATTTTCAGTTGTAGGCCATGAAATCAAATTAGTTTCGGGAGCATGATTTTGCGTAATTTGACAAGTTCTACATTTACCAATTAATAACTCAATATCATCATTTAAACCCGGCCACCAAACCGCCGATCTAGCTAACATTTTGCTTTTCGCTATTCCTACATGATCTGAATGAATAGTTTCTAATACTTTTTTTCTTAACGATTCAGAAATTATTAACCTATTTCCTACTAACATACAATTTCCATCAATCGACAATTCATTGCGCTTCCTTAAATAAGGTTTCAACCTTTCATCTTCTAATTTATTTGGCCATCCTCTTAAACAAAATTCTTTAACTCTTAATAGAACCGGATCTTTTTCTGACACTTTCCCTACTTCTACGCTAGATAATGGAATTTCGTCAACTAAATTAAATGAATTTATACACGATTCTACATCAGTAACATCATTTAAAGGTAAACGCGATAATGCATCAGCTTCTGTTAGCTCTGAGCCTTTTTTGTATTCAATTTTATAATTATAAGACGAGAGAATTAAACTCCATCTAACTAATCTGGATGTTGACATTAACGAAATAGCCTTATCTGGATTAAATATAACTTTAAGTGGTTGATGATCCGTTATTAATATAAAAGAACGTCCATAAATATATTTATGAAACCGCTTAACCCCAAAAATAATAGCTAATGCTTCTCGTTCAATCTGAGAGTAATTTCTTTCTGCTTTAGACAACGTCGCCGATGCAAAACATATTGGTTTATCAACTCCATTCTCTCGATGACTTAACACACTACCAACACCATACGAACTGGCATCGCACGATAATACAATTGTTTTGTTTGGATCATAATGCTCCAGGACTTTGATTTTGACAAATAAGAGTTTTACTTAACTCAAAGTTCTTTTGACATTCAATAGACCAATTGAATTCTGACTTTCTCTCTAATAAATTATACAACATATTAAATACAAGTGGGTAATGGATCAAAATTAAGCACACAGTTTAAGAGACGATTTTAATAACTTACAGAATACAAAACTGTCAATAACATGAAATACAAAAACATGACAAAATTCTAACTCAATGGTATACTAAACCAACATGGTCTGGACGTTATCTAAATTTTAAGTCTTCACAACACTACACAAATACACCATTAGATATTGCAAAACAAATTATACACACAAAATGGGAATTACTTTTAAACTACCACAAACATATTTCCAATACAAAAATAAATTTTATAAAAAATTTTTGGATCTGCAATGAGTTCACCAATTTCTAGATCATTGCACAAATTGTTTTAGAGTGTATATAGAAGAAGAATTTTATATAAAATAAATTTCGAAATAATTTTTTTCAAAAGATATATAGATCATTGCATAACCGCATTAGAAGAAAAAAATATGCCAGTTTTACTTGAAAAATTCGATTCTTTTCATCCAAGATTAAAATTTATAATTGAAGTTGAAGAAAACAATAGCATTAGCTTTTTAAACCTCAAACTCATTAAAAATTCTAACTAAATGGTACATTAAACCAACATGGTCTGGACGTTATCTAAGTTTTTAGTCTTCACAACCTTTATCTCAAAAAGTTAGTCTTATTATTAGTTTAGCTGACAGAGCAATAAAATTAACAAGTCCAGTTTTTCGATCAGATACTATTAACAAAGCAAAAAAATATTACAAAGAATTTTCTTTTTTATAATAAATCAACAAAAATATAAAATAATACTCAAACAATTACAAAATTCATAAAAATTCCTTATGTTAAACATTTATCCGAAAAAATAAATCAAATTTTCAAACCATATAATTACAAAATTGCCTATCATTGTGTTTTGATACAAACTACAAAACCAAATCTATTCAAAATTAAAATCAAAAATTAAAAAAAGTAAAACATCACACGTAGTTTATAAAATAGACTGTTAAAATTGTAATGGTGTATATATAGGTGAAACCATGCAATATTTGGAAAATAGAATAAAAGGACACAAATATAATAAAAATCTTACAGCTTTAAAAAAAACATGAAATAACTCAAAAACATACCTTTGATTTCAACAACGTAACAATTTTAAACAAAGAACAAAATTTAAAAACACGTAATATACTTGAAATAATTCAAATTTATAAACATAAAAATGCAGTCAATGATAAAACCGATATACAATATTTCACAAAATTATATAATTTAATACTATAACTAAATACAATATTTTTAAAGAACTATTTAATTACAAAATTAAAAAACAAATAATCAAAACAGCCTATTTTAAAATGCAATCTTTAAATAAAACATAATAATATATTCAAAATCATAGTAAACAAAACAATTTGTCATTTGTTAAACAAAAACATTTTATTTATAATTTACAATTTTTACATTTATTATATACTTGAAAAAGCTTTTCAATAAAGCGAAACGTCGTATTCATTTATGTTTTTAATATTGAAGACCTAAAAACCAAGAAAAAAAAGAAATTAAATATTATACATGGTCAAGATTTGAAGCTTTAGAACATGACTATCGTAATTGTCAATCTATCAATTTAGCAAATATACAAATTCAAACAACATTTTTTCTTTGGAAACTTCATCAATTCACAAATACAATGTGACATCTATCAATTTAACAAATATACAAATTCAAACATAACAAAAATATCATAAAATTCCATATAGCACCACTAAGCTAGAATTTTGTTCACCAATCTAATTGAATTTGCCACTATTTCAACCAAAAATCCTTACATTCCCTATTACATCACCAAAAAGGTTAAATTTATTTTTATTCAATCAAATTTCAAACACCATACCCTTAAGTTAAAATATCTACCTGATATATTTTAATTTCTACACTTCCATAATAAATATTTCTTGATTATAATCAATTTTTTTTTTGCGATTTTCTTATTTACTTTATAAATTATTGATCTAACATGAAGTTAAAAATTTACCCCCTAAATTATATTTCTTGTTTCACTAACACTTATTGACGATATGTCAAAAAGTAACAGTAAAAAGAGATATTTCTATTACCTTTCCGTTACAACAGATACAAGTAATAATTGAACGCATTTAAAGGCATAACAGGTGATCTCCATAACGAGAAATAAATTGGGAATAAGGATCTATTTCAAACATTTTTTTTTATGAAAGAACATCTCAAAATTATTTCAATTCTTAAATCACAGATAATAAGATGAAGACTCAAAACAACTAAATCAAATGTCCTAAGGGTTTTAATGATCTTTAAATCTTCTTACTCCCCTTGGGCAGAATTAGCCTGTTATACGAATTTCAAAATTTCAAGAAATGAGGTATTTTCCTTGTTAAAAGTGGGGATATTAATATTATGCTCCGTATTCAAAAAATTATTCGAAATATTTAGAGAGAAATACTCATTGAAAAATATATTGGTTTTTATACGAAACGGACTTTCTGTAAAAAGCGTCTGAAAACAGCCATTGTCGCAAACAAACTAATCCCCACTCTTATTTCAGTAGAACCATCATGGTGGGGGTGATCGTCAAAATTTTCCAATTTTTGGCTTCTCTAGGTATTAAACAAAATGCCGACGACATAAACTGCATCCAAAAAATGTTTCTCCACCTATTCAAGCCAGCAGGAAGTTGAAAAAGTTGCTCGCGAAGCTGATTTTGGACTTTTTTGCGAAAATCACGTACGCCATCTTGTAATTACACCTATAAAAGGAGCGCAACTGAAGCGCATAAATTAGTTTTGTTGTGTTAGTGAAGAAAGGTAAGTGATATTATTATTATTATTATTAACAGTAGATTATTTAAACGATTTTTGTTTGCAAAGCCAAAGTAAAGGCTTTTGATAGTCTCTTTGATTATATTATGACGTATCAATTGTCTTTTAAAAAAAAAGTATCTGTTCTGAAGTTACACATCCACATAGATAGTCCAATAGTTGTTTTCATAGATGACACAAATACCAGTATATAGTTTCAATGATAGATAAGATTATTGCAAAATTAATTACAACAATTCATAGATACAGTACAGTAGTAGTACAGTATGGGATACTTAAAATGTCCAAATCACAGTCCAGTCACAATATAATATTTAATATAATTTTTTATCCTGTTTGACTTTTCTCCAACTGTACAGGATGTCTTATCCAAGACTGGGTCTTTGGTTACACCTCTATTCTTGATTTTAGGAAAAAGTATTTATACAAAAGGTTTGCATAATTCAATTCTGCATAATCTAACTAAAAATATTTTTGACTATACAGGGTGTTCCAAAAGTAGGAAAACGCATACTTACTCCGTTATTTTAAACGCAACACCCTATATATTATTCCATTTTTAAATTTTACGGAGAAAAATAACATCATTTTATATAAGCAACTATACGTCTATTTGTAATAGAAACGGTGTTATTGACGCTTTTGTGAAAAAAAAAGACTGCTGAAATTAAAAATGATATATTTATATACAGGTGTCCACTATAGTCCTAAACACAATTTAGCCTAAGGTAACTTGATTTTTTTTTTTCAAATAGCAGCCTATATCTTCGCTTATGTTAATTAACCATTACGCAAAGCCCTTTTAGTTCATACTAGATATTAGTGACGCCTCATGTAGAATATTTTAAAGCTTCTTTTCTTGACTACGTATATGTATTTTCATTTCTTCTTTTTCTTGATTTTTTAGCTGATAAATATTGAAATGAACATTAATAACAATGTTTCGCTTTATTTTCAAAGCTTTTTCAAGTATAAAAAATATAAAATGTAAATAGTGTAAATTATAAGTAACTTTTTTTTCTTTAACAAATGACAAATTGTTTTGTTTACTGGGATTTTGAATATATCATTATGTTTTATTTAAAGATTGCGTTTTAATATAGGATGTTTTGATTATTTGCTTTAAAATTTTGTAATTAAATAGATCTTCAAAAATATATTGTATTTAGCTATAAAGTTAAGTTATATATAGTTGTGTGAAAATATCGCCTTCAAAAATGACCACTATATAAAAGATTCATGGCAATTCAAAGAATTTATAGACGATATTAAATTGAAACCAAATTTTAAAATGATATCCTAAAATGTAGTATCCCTATACACAAATACACCATTAGATATTGCAAAACAAATTATACACACAAAATGGAATTACTTTTAAACTACCACAAACATATTTCCAATACAAAAATAATTTTATAAACAAATTTTTGGACCTGCAATGAGTTCACCAATTTCTGGTATCATTGCACAAATTGTTTTAGAGTGTATATAGAAGAAAGAATTTATATAAAATAAATTTCGAAATAATGTTTTCAAAAGATATATAGATCATTGCATAACCGCATTAGAAGAAAAAAATATACCAGTTTTATTTGAAAAAATTAATTCCTTTCATCCAAAATTAAAATTTACAATTGAAATTGAAGAAAACAATAGCATTAGCTTTTTAGACCTCAAACTCATTAAAAATTCCAACTGAAAATGGTACACTAAATCAACATGGTTTGGACGTTATCTAAATTTTAAGTCTTCACAACCTTTATCTCAAAAAGTTAGTGTTATTATTAGTTTAGCTGACAGAGCAATAAGATTAACAAGTCCAGTTTTTCGATCAGATACTATTAATAAAGCAAAAAATATTCTAGAACAAAATAATTGTCAAAATTCTCTTATAAATAAAATATTCAAACAAAGAATTTTTTTTTTATAATAAATCAACATAAAATATAAATGATAGTCAAACAATTACAAAATTTATAAAAAAACAAATCACATTTTCAAACCATACAATTACAAAATTGCCTATCAAAACACAAACAAACTACAAAACCAAATCTATTCAAAATTAAAATCAAAAGTTAAAAAAATAAAACATCACACATAGTTTATAAAATAGATTGTCAAAATTGTTATTGGTGAAATCATGCAATATTTGGAAAATAGAATAAAAGGACATAAATATAATAAAAATCTTACACCCTTAAAAAACATGAAATAACTTACAATCATACCTGATTTCAACAATATAACAATTTTAAACAAAGAACAAAATTTAAAAACACGTAATATACTTGAAATAATTCAAATTTATAAACATAAAAACGCAGTTAATGATAAAACCGACATACAATATTTCACAAAACTATATAACTTAATTTTACAGCTAAATACAATATATTTTTAAAGATCTATTTAATTACAAAATTCTAAAACAAATAATCAAAACACTCTATATTAAAACGCAACCTTTAAATAAAACATAATGATATAAGTATTCAAAATTCTAGTAAACAAAACACTATTTACACTTTATATTTCTTATACTTGAAAAAGCTTTGAAAATAAAGCGAAAGGTTGTTATAAATTACAATATTTACATAATAACATTTAAAACATTTAAAACAACATTAAAAAAAAAACAAGAAAAAGAAGGAATTAAAATGTAGAATATTGTAAATAATTATTTTTAAATAAATCCAATGAATTTACCATTAATTTTCAGGTCAGCTTAATATATAAACGCGATATAAATAAATAAAGCCGCAAATTAGTAAAATAAAAAAATATGCATTAGTATCAGATCAAAAAATACGAAACAAATGTTTTTTTTTAAGATAGAAAGAATTTTAATGCCATTGGTAGGCTATAGTAATTGTTTATTTCCATAGCCTACCAAAAAAACATTATATTTAAATAATAGTAGCTAATAATAATTAAAAGTCAAAGCTATCAAAAAAAAATATTTATTTTGTAATTTGTTTTCCCTGATTTATTTCTTTTGAGGGTTACCTAAAGAAAGAGCCATCCACATAGGAAGATAAGAAGAATAGAATGAAGAAGACATTCTTATCCATTTCGTAAAATTGTTGAAAAAACTACCCCAAAATTTGAAAAAGACGGTAGAAATATGCTTAACAGAAAGAGCATATATTTTCGAATATCTGTTATAAATTTTGATAATTATAAATGATTACTACGTGTAAACACTTTTAATTAAGGATGTATTTTGTTGTGGTTTAATGCTCATTTTTTTTTATTATAAATAATGCGTGGTTTATGAATAAAATACATACTATTTATGTAATTATATAGGCTGTCCCATCGAACTGGGACATTAGAATTTTTCTAACTTCTAATAGGGATTTGATTTTGAAACTTGCAGAGTAATCAATGGCTGACTATAATCTATTTGAGGAAAATATTTTCCAACCTTATAGCACTTTTAGTATACAGGCTGTCGATATCAACTTTCTTATTTTAAATGGAATGCTGCAAATTTTATGATTCCAGTGTGTTGCTCGCATCATTTTTTATAAGTTTGTATTAATGTTTTCTTTCCCTAAAGCTAATCATCTTTGAGATATTTGGAATTTTGTCGAAATTTTGACGTTTGCACTCATTCCAACAAAATTTAATATCTCATATCATAATATTAGATATTAAGATATTTTATTTATGTGGATGCAAGTACACGAAAATAAGTATTGACTGTAACAGCGGTAACTGGAATATTATATACAGGCCGTCCAGAAACTCATGTCTAAATATGGATATCTTTAAAGTTAAAAAAAACTCTTTTTTTCAAATAGAACGTGGTATTTTTCAGTGCAGCATTGATGCAGCGCAAGATTCTACATCGATTAGTATTAAGGTTTAGTATATCTATTTCTGATAGTGTTTGAAATATTCACATTTATATCATAAAACCGGTGGAAATATATCAAAGTTCCTACGGTTAAACAAGTTATTGGGAACGCTCTGTATAGCATGTTTCAAAATGATGCGTTATCTTTTCTTGCATTCATTTGTAATAACACTTGAAGTATTTATTGTGACTAGTTTCCTTATTATTAGTAAAATTAATTTATTTGTGCGCAACATACACCTTAATTAGCTATATTTTTAATACACGATAATAAACGAACACATTGTTCGCGTTATATGACAGCATATGCTTTCAAAATCTTCAAAAAAAACTATCAAAAATAGGTATACTAACCCTAAATACTAATAGATGTAGAATCTTGCGCTGCATTCAATGTTGCACTGAAAAATACCATGCTCCATTTGAAAAAAAAAAAGTTAAGTTTCTGAACACCCTGTTTATCATATTGCAGTTACTGCTATCGCAGTCAATACTTATTTCCGTGTACTTGCATCCACATCAATAGAATATTTTAGTATCTAGTAGCCTATGAGATATTTAATTTTATTGGAACGAATGGAAACGTCAAAATTTGACAAAATTACAAATATCTCAAAAACGATTAGCTTTAGGAAAAGGAAATATTAATACATTTAATTTAAAAAAAAAAAATGATGCGAGCAATACACTGGACCCATAAAAATTACACCATTCCATTTAAAATAAGAAAGTTGATATCGACACCCTGTATACTAAAAGTGCTATAAGGCTGAACATATTTTCCTTAATAGATCATAGTGGGCTATGACTATTCTGCAAGTTTCAAAATCAAATTCTTACTAGAAATTTGAAAAATTTAAATGTCCCAGTTCGGTGGGACATCCTGTAAAATAAAATAAACAAGAAAATAAATAAACACTCACTGACATGTAACAAGGACAAAGTATTCCTACAAAATTATTTGTTGGCAGATATGATATTTATCGACAGGGTGAGTTTTTTTATCTTGAGACAACGGAATATCTCTAGAACACTGCGTCAAATCAAAAAACGATCTTAATAAGATTTGCTATAATGTAGGGGGCTCACTGAATGTTGCCAAACACAATCCCTCACTTCACCCCCCAGAGTAGGAGGGGGGACAACTTTGAAATCTTAAATGGGAACCTCCATTTTGTATTGCTGATTCGGATTCCAGGCCATCAAGTATGTAGTTTTTGTTTGAAACTTTTTTTTCGATTCGTAACAGATTGCGCTGTAATCGCAAAAAACATGATTGTGAACGTCTAGAAAAATACACAAAAAAGAGAAGCAAGCAAACATGATTTTGTGTTTTTTTATTTTAACACTAAATAACATTTCAAAAAGCCATTCAACAACGAAGAACTTTACTTTATCATACCCATTTCAGAAAATGTGTTCGAAAATATGCCATTTCACTTCGATACATTTATTTATTCGCAATTGGAATGATTGCACACAACTGAGAAGTGCTTCCGACGTGATCTTTGAACAAGCGTTGGTGATTCGCTCAATCATGTTTTCCCTCGTGGTTGGCACTTCTGTATAAACTTCAGACTTTAAGTGGCCCCACAAAAAGAAGTCAGGGGATGTAAGATCTGGCAAGATCTTGCAGGCCAAGACACTGGACCACCTCTTCCGATCCATCGACAATTGTAGGCTCGATCTGATACTTCTCGTGCTATTCTTGAATAATGTGCTGGGCAACCGTCATGTTGGAACCACATTGTTTGTCATACATCCAAGGGAAGGTCTTCAATTAACACTGGAAGTTCGTTCTGCAAGATGTTTCGATATTTTTCACCATTTAAGTTTCCATCGATGAAATATGAACCAATAAGCTTATTGTCAATTATTCCACACCAAACATTTACGTTCTAAGGATGTTGATGTTCAACTTGGCGCAACCAATGGGGATCTCTGAAACTCCAGTAATGCATGTTGTGCCGATTTACCATACCGTGATTTGTGAATGTCGCCTCGTCAAAAACTAATACTCCAGCAAAAAAAATTGGGATTATCTTGTATCCGTTGAAGCGCCCATTGACAAAATCGCACTCGATTTTGAAAATCATCGCCATGAAGTTCTTGAAGCATGGAAACTCTAAATGGATGATATTTCCTATGCTCAATACTTGGCAGATAGTGGACTGAGAAATTTCTGATCCGCGAGCTATTTCTCGAGTACTAATGTGCGGATTATTAGCTACTGCAGCTAATACCGCGATTTCATTATGCTCTCCAGCAATTGTTTTTCAGCGATTACGTTTTCTTGGCTGTACAGTTCCTTCGCTAGAGAACTGTTGAACGACTCGGTAAAAAGAAGCGCGCGATCGCACCTTGTCGGGAAAACGTTGTGAATATAGATTACAGCATCAACGATATTCCTACCACTTTCTCCATAGATGTAAATCATTTCAATTTCTTTGTAATGTTATAGCCTCCATTACTGTTCAAATATTCAACACTAACTAATTTGTATTGGATTAATAATTAATAATCTAAATGGGGATTGGACAATGTGTATATATTCACAGCTTGTCAAGTACTGAATAAAGTACGGTTTTGTATCGTTGAATAGCATTCCAATTGCGAATAAATAAATGTATCGAAGTGAAGGGGCACAGTTTCGAACACATGGCTTTTCGAAATGTTAGTTTATGTTACAATAAAAAAAAAAAACACAAAATCATGTTTGCTTGCTTCTCTTTTTTGTGTATTTTTTGTAGACGTTCACAATCATGTTTTTTGCGATTACAATGCAATCGATTACGAGTCAAAAAAAATAGTTTCAAACAAAAACTACATACTTGATGGCCTGGAATCCGAATCTGCAATACAAAATGGAGGTTCCCATTTAAGATTTCAAAGTTGTCCCCCCTCTCACTCTGTGGGGGGTGAGGTGGGGGATCGAGTTTGGCACCATTCAGTGAGCCCCCTACATTATAACAAATCTTATTAAGATCTTTTTTTGATTTGATGCAGTGTTTTAGAGATATTCTCTAAATAAAAAATAGTTAAATAGATAAAAATAATCTCAAGATAAAAAAACTGAGCCTGTATATTATGCTGTGAAATAATTGTCATGTCCTCCGTATTGAAAATAGTATTATTATTTCTGCTAATTATCATCAAATATTCTTTTCTATAAAATATGTCATTAGTTTATATTTATTATTTGATACTGAACACATATTTATTATTCGCGAACATGAAAATTAATGGAAAATTCGTTGGATTTATTTAAATCATTAATTATCTACAAAATTCTACATGAAGTATCATAAATGTTAGTATAAATTAAAAGGGTTTTGTGCTAGGGTTGATTTAACATAACCAAAGATATAGGGCGCTATTTAAAAAAAAAATCAAGTTAAGCAAATGGTCAAGATTATAATGGACACCTGTCGATAATTATATTGGCTTTAGTTTCACTGTTGTATAGTATACTAAGTATGTGTGTATGGTATTTAAATTAAGAATATCTAAAACTAATGCATATATAAACTGCGCCACGCTTAACCAAAAGCTTGCTGAAGAGCCATTTTTCACAAAAGCGTAAATAACAATGCTGTTATCATAGATAGACATATAAAATGTTGTTATTTTTCCTCGTATAATTTAAAAATAGAATAATATATAGAGTGTTCCATTTAAAATAACAGAGTAAGTATGCGTTTCCCTACTTTTGGAACATCCTGTATAGTCAAATATATATTTTTTGGTTATGCAGCATTGAATTCTATATAAAACTTCTGTATAAAAGATTTTTTTCCTAAAATCAAAAATAGGGCAGAAATCAAAGACATAGTCTTCGGATACACAGCCTGTGCATTTATTTTATAGAAATGAAATTACGGTATGCACAATTTCAGCGCGGCTCCGATGTTGAGGTTTGATTTCACCGAGGTAAGTAATTAATATTCGAAATATCCCCCCCCCCCTTTCCAATTAAAATAGAAAAAAAAATGCCCATACGAGGAATTTTATTGAAAATTTCTCCATTCGGAATTTGCAATAAATATCTTCCATTAATAACAAACACGAATTGAATTTAGTAAATTATTGTCCATATCTATTACGAATGTTCGAACTCATAAATATGAATTGTCAATACTATGCCGATGCCCGCGGACAAACAGTAAGCGTATATATAGCCAGTAGTTGCGTTTTGTTTATGTGTATACACAGTAACCAAAAATTTTACATATAATCGGCTAGATGAAAATATAATTGGGTAAACTAAATAGAGGCCTTCGGCTTTAAATACAAATATTATTTATCCGATATTGATTTATATCTTTATTTTGACTTAGAATTAAAAGGAACAGTGCGGTATGCTCATCTACATATTTATGGTCTTTATGGTCCAACAACGACGAATGAAAATATTATAAAACACTTAGTTACAAATGGTATAAACAGCCCTAAAATAGAAAAGTTAAATGCTAAACATCCCGAAGAATACTCTTCGTTTAAAATCTCAGTACCCTTTGACTTGCTTGCAGAAGCACAGAAACCTGAAATGTGGCCGGCTGGCGTGAAAATAAATCGTTTTTTAGAACGAATTTTGCGGAGAAGCCAACAAAAAACTTAACTGAAACAAATGTAAACATCAACAAGTTCTTCTATGTATTTCATCAAAATATACAATGCTTACGTAATAAAATCAATTACATTAAAGAGTTCTTACACAACGAAAACTTTAAATTTTCTGTATTAGCATTTACTGAGCATTGGATAAACCCGTTGCACCTTGATTTGATTGCTATTACAAACTATAAATTAACTTCAGCTTTCTTGAGATCTTCATCCATCCATGGAGGATCGTACATTTTCACTAAAGAGGGTATTGAAGCTCATGAAATACTACACCTGAAAGAAAAAAGTATAGAGTTCATAGATTTGACCTCATCCTTTGGCTTACAACAAACCATAACAGAACCAACCAGAGTGTGTAAAACTACAGCAACACCGATAGATAACGTTTTCATTAAATCTTCTTTAAATTTCACTAGCAAAATAAACAAAACATTACTGTCAGATCACTATGGGCAGGAAACTTGTTTCAAAATAATGTCAGAGCAACAAAAGGTAGAGACAATAAGATTGAGAACCCTATCCATTTACAAAATGAATGAAATAAAGATTCATTCATTTTCATTCATTCAAGTTAGGGTGGGCACTTGATGTCCGGGCACTTGAGCTTGGTGCTCATTGTACCATCCCTATTGATTCTCTTATTTCTACTCGAGCAGCTTGGTGTGCTCTATAAAGCCCAGTATCTTGTCCAGTGGAAACTTGAGGACCTTCGAGAGCTCCAATAGATCTCTCCCGAAATATGTCTGCCTGAGTACCTTTAGTTCCTCACATGTGCAGATTACATGTAAACTCGTTTCCTCCTGTAGTTCGCATCTTCTACACCACGGTTCGCTTACACGGCCTGTGTTGTATAGATGCTTTTTCAGAGGACAGTGTCCAGTTACCAACCCAGTAATGGTTTTAACTTCTTTCTTACTGCGCTTGAGTAGGTTATCAGAGAAACTACCATCCCCATCCCCTATCAGCGTTTTGGTATGGAGTTGACCTTCAGTCGACCTCCATTTCTTTGTACTTTCTTTATCTAACCAGGTCCAGATCTCCCTTCTTGCGGAATCTTTAGTAATCCCACATACGGGCTCTGGACCCATGAAGTGTCTCTTAGAGCCTTCCTTGGCTAGTTCATCGGCTATTACGTTGCTCTTTATATCCTCATGTCCCGGCACCCAAATCAGAGACACCGTGTTGTCTCGTGCCAGTGCATTGAGGGATTGTTTGCAGTCCCTAACTAGTTTTGACCTAGTTACAGGGTTTGAGACTGCCTTAATGACAGCCTGGCTGTCAGTCATTATATTAATTTTCCTCCTCATGTAGCGCCCTTTTGCAATCATTTCTGCACAGGCTGCAAGGGCGAATACCTCTGCCTGGAAGACCGTTGTATGTTTCCCCAGGCGTATGAATATCCTTTGATTAGGACTGAGCCCACAAATACCGGCTCCTGTCCCCTGGCTGGATTTGGATCCATCCGTGTACCAGTTTTCGTTAGCAGTGATTTCACTACGTGCCTGGTCTCTGTTCGGTATGGAGATTTTCACCTTTTCAGTGAAGATAATTTCGGGTACCATGCTGTCCGTGGGCATTTGTAGCAATGGCCCGTCCAGCAACGTGCCGTAGTATAAGTGTGTCCTCCCACCCTGAAGTTGGGATGCCACAGGTTGTTGGCTTTCAGTCTAAGGATCGCATTCATTGCCTCCGCTCTCACATAGAGTTCCAGCGGGGGAGACCCACAATGGTCTCCAAAGAGGCGGTCCCTGTACTGTTAGTTGCGCCAGTGACACCCAGCAATGCCTGTCTCTGGACAGCGGTCAGCAGCTTCGCTGCGGAGGACACTTCTGTCCTCCTCCACCAGATTACTGCCCCGTATGTTATCGCTGGTCTTATCACGGCAGTATATAGCCAATGGATCACCTTCGGCTTTAATCCCCAGGTTTTGCCAGCAACTCTCCCGCAGCGCCAGAATAGTTGCGTGGCCCTGGTCGTTGTTTTAACTAAGTGATTTTGCCAGCTCAGTTTCGCATCAAGGGTAACACCCAGATACTTTACTTCCTTGGTTAATTGTAACTCCTGCCCAAACAGTCTAATGCCGCCTAGGTCATTGAGTTTTCTCATGTTGGTAAAGGCAACCAACTTTGTTTTTTTTGTGGATTAACTGAGAGTCCTTGTGAAAGGCACCATTCCTCCACCATTCGCAGTGCATTACGCATGATGCTCGCCACCACGCCTGGGAACTTCCCCCTAGCTACGATGACAATGTCATCAGCGTACCCCTGCGTCCTATATTCCTTTGTCGTTTAATGATCTGACGAGGTCATCCACGACCAAGCTCCACAGCAGTGGTGACAGTACTCCCCCTTGAGGACACCCTCTAGTGGACCTCATGGCGATATTTTTATCTAGCATATTGGCATATTGAAATAAAGATACAACTGCAACAAATTAATTGGGAAAATCTCCCAGAGGAAGATCCAGACAGGTATTGTTATTTCCTGACCAGCACAATAGTAAAAATTTATGAAAACATATGTCCTGAAAAAGAAATTAAAAAACAATGTGACAAGATAAACCTACCTTGGCTAAATACGAAGTAAATGTCGAATAAAACGCCAGCTGTATGAAGCAATGGGTGATAAGAAAGTTACAAAGGATTACTATAAAAATTATTGCAAGTATCTGAATACCGCTATACAAAAAACAAAAAAAGGATTACAACACAAATTACATTATACAATCCAAGAACAAAATTAGAGCTACCTGGTCCCTGGTGAATAAAGTAACAAACAAAAACAAACCAGAACAAACAGACATCAATAAGTTTTGCGAATATCACAAAACAAAACAGCAAGACAGATATCGGATGAATTTATAGATTAGATCAACCACACGAGCGATATATATGTTAGTCAACGAAATAATGCAAATAATGTCCGATAAAAAGACTGTAGCGGGAGTATTTCTAGACCTTTCAAAGGCTTTTGACAGTGTCGACCATGCCATCTTGCTATGCAAACTAGAAGTAATGGGATTTCGAGGAATAGTGCTTAGCTTACTGAGATCGTACTTAACAGGCCGTAAACATTGCGTAGAACTAAACCTGAAATGGTGAGATAGTTCGATCAAATTGGCTAGATACTGATAGAGGTGTTCCACAAGGTTCATTACTAGGAGCGTTTCTGTTTATATTATACACAAATGACTTGCCTGGAATAACAAATCATTTTCAAAAATACCATGTGATTCAAAATGATTGTCGTAAGAAAAAAACTGTTTTCCGGAAAAATTTATCTATACTTATTACCAATTTAATGAGCGAAGTTAGCTACATACAAATTTCATACATTAAATGAATTTTCTTGACATTTAGCGACATTGGCGTGCGTGTTGTAGTATCTTTCGATTATTTATCTTCTAATTTTTTTCAAATCGTTTTTTATCGTATATTTACATCTAATATCACCAACAATAGCATTTCTGAATACTGTAAGACAATAAGGGAATTTATCTGTGGTAATAGCTCAACAAACAAGTAAAAAATCAATATTAACATTAAGTGAAATAGTTTATTACATTTTATAATTTTATAGGCTTATCATACACTTCAGCGCAATGAGCTGTCAAAAGAAAGTTACATTTTCATCCCTATAAAGTTTCTATGGTACAGGAATTATTACCATTAGATCAGGATAGGCGATTGGAATATTGTCATTGGTTTAATAACAATTTAAGGGACGATGACTTGCTAAACAAATCATTTTTCTCGAATGAAGCCTGGTTTTATCTAACAATTCATAAAATTATCGCATCTGGTTTGCAGAAAATCCACACGAATTTCGAGAAACGCAATTGCATCCCATAAAAGTTGGAGTTTGGTTAGCTATGTCCAGGCAACGAATAATAGGGCCAATTTTCTTCGAGGAAACTGTAACAGCCCAACGTTACCAACAGATGTTGGAATTGTTTATTGCAGAGTTACAAGAAAATGAGCTTGAAGCAGGTTATTTTTCAGCACGATAATGCTCCAGTACATCTGCTCGACAAACCTGCCAATATCTTCAACAGTTTTTTGCTGACAGGTTCGTTAGAGCACAAAGATGGCCACCAATATCGCCTGATCTAACCCCATTAGATTACTTCATGTTCGGCTATCTAAAAAATAGGATCTATATAAACCGCACGCATACCATAGAAGAACTGGAAGATGCAGTTTTGTCACTTAATAATTATACTAATTGTATGTTATAATTTAAAGTAATAAATAAATTTAGTTAAACACCAGTTAGTACTGAATTGTACAATCATAATTCAGTAAAGTTAAATTAATTACATTTCATTTTTAGAAGCAGAAACACCAATCCATAGTCGTTTATATAATGCGAGTTCAAATATAGGTTACGTTTTCCTTATTTATGACAGATCCGTTTACTTTCTTATGTTCCAACACTGACTTAGTTCAAACCTTCATTACAAACACGCGGCATATACCTATACCCTGTTACTATCTATAGGAGCGGAATTGACAATCATTTTGAATCTCTGTGTATGTATGCAGATGATACATCGGTGATTATTTCAGAACAGAACAGCAGTGAACTTGTTATTACAAGAATGGATACCTGGTTCCAGACGAATAATTTATCATTAAACGTTGAAAAAACTAATTTAATAAAATTTGCTCTAAGAAATAACGAAACCATAACAATTAATTACGACAACAAACAATTAACATCTACAGACACAGTTAAATTCTTGGGAGTACATATAGACAGCACCCTAAACTGGAAAGAGCATGTTAATATTCTCACCAAAAACTTATCTGGAATGGTTTATGCACTGAGGGCAATATCTTCAGAAGTCCACAAGGAAGCAGCATTAGCAGCGTATCACGCTTACGTAGCGTCCAGGCTAAGCTACGGAATAATCTTCTGGGGCAACTCGGTTGACGTAGAACGAGTATTTAGACTTCAGAAAGCATGTTTTCGTAAACACCGTGGTGTTTTCGGGCTGAAAAAGAGATAGACCTGCAAAGAAATTTTCAAAATGAATAATATACTTGCCTTACCGGGTCTATATATTTATGAATGTGCGTGTTTTGGAAAGAAACACTACAGTGAGTTACTTGCCAAATACGAAACAAGCCATAATTACAATACTCGCGAGTGTGATAAAGCAACATTATGTGTGCCTCAAAGTACTTACACAAAACTAACAGCTTCTTGCGGGTTTCGCCGTGTGTCAAAACTTTCGCTCGACGTTTCGCTGTTCATACTGACAGCTTCTTCAGGACAACTGAACTGATTCTCCATGGTCCGACATTCTTCTTATATACGCCCCTGGTGCATCCAACCGTGTAGTTTCCGCTCCATTGACCGTGACGGTTCGTAGTAGGCTCTTCCACGTGTTGCTAAGGTGGTACCCTTCTTCTCTGTTAACGGTTTTATTCTTCTCTATTTCTATAGCTTCCCTGATGAGTCTTTTCCCGTAATTCTTGGTGGTAGTTATTACTTTTACATTCTTGAAATCCATTTTGTGTCCGGTGTCGTGCATGTGTTCTGCCACCGCTGATTGCTCGTCCTTCTTAATCTTGCGTCCTCTCGTGTTCTTTTATTCTTATGTCGATGGCTCTTCCTGTTTGTCCGACGTAGCACTGTCCGCATTGGCATGTTATCTTGTAGATACTTCTGTGCGTCCTTGGGTATCTTATCCTTTGCGGTCGGTAGATACTGCTGGATCGACGTTGCAGTCCCGAAGCGTACTTGTACGTTACGTTTCTTCAAAATTCGGCCTACTTTCGGTGACTCCTGCTATGTAAGGTAAACACGCCATCCCTCTTCGTGGTTCTGTAGTTGTCTCCAGTGTCGTCTTCTTCTTAGTGGCTCTCCTTATGTCGATGTCAGTGTAACCATTCTTCTTAGTGCTTTCTCAAATGTATCTTTTCACTGGTAAGATGTTCGTCACTGATGGTTTCGGCTCTGGATAGCAATGTTTGTATTAATGTCTTCTTCTGCATCGGATGATGGTGAGATCTTGCATGCAGATATCTATCGGTGTGCGTCTTCTTTCTAAATACTGCGTGCTGTAGCATTCCCTCTTTTGTTTTCTTAACCATAACATCCAGGAAAGGGAGATTTCCATTTTGTTCTTTCTCCATGGTAAACTTGATGGCTGGATGCTGTGAGTTTATGTGTTCCAAGAACTGCTGTAGTTTTTCTTCTCCGTGTTGCCATATTACAAAACACAAAATACAGCGTATATAAGAAGAATGTCGGACCGTGGAGAATCAGTTCAGTTATCCTGAAGAAGCTGTCAGTATGAACAGCGAAACGTCGAGCGAAAGTTTTGACACACGGCGATACCCGCAAGAAGCTGTTAGTTATAGTTACACCGGCCGTGAAAGCCTACGCAGTGTTACTTACACAAAAATACACAAAAGCGTGGTGGCACAAGTTCTCGAAATCTATAATAACGTTCCAAAAGAATTCAAAGATTGCAGTCTGAGGACCTTTAAATCTAAAATAAAAAGACACTTAACGATGAAGTGTTTATAATATAATGTGCAAGATCTTTTTCTGTGCTCTTAGGAACATTTACAAACTTTTGTTTAATTATTTGTTAATTTTTTCTTATGTTGTAATTTCTATTTTTGCTTACTATTTGTATATCTTTCTTTTTCTTTTTTGACGTATTTCATACTTGTTTTTTTTTGGTAAAATGAAATAAAAGGGATATTATTATTATTATTATAGTACGATACCTCCGCTGATAGAATTTCGTCTCGCTCAAACAGCAGTGGTAGAAGCGATGGTTTAGTAAGTCTTATACCCAGCTGACTGCACTAAACAATAAATCTTTAAACCTTCAAACGTTTCTTACAGGAGTTTGATATGGCCAGGCTGATAGTGAGTATTACCCCGCAAAACGTGTTTAAACTAAAATCCCTAAAAACCCGAAAAAACAAAATTTTACCTTTAGCGTGAAGATTGCCAAATTGAAAATCGTATGATACCACGTGGTTTCAGAGGAGGAGTCATGTGTTTGTCGACGTATAGACGCAGCGAAACAGTTGACGACGAGCCAACGGAAAATGCCGAACAAGTAGTTGGAGTAACCGAAGAGGTAAGCATTTATGGAACACACTGTAACTGTATTCAGTTTTATAAGAAAAACAACATTTTAAGGGCGAAGTTGACGACTACGAACAAGAACAGCAACCCCAAGAGCCATTACCAAAAAGAAGATCGATACGGAGAGGCATCACTTACGTTCTAAGATCGCTACGTGATTGGTTAAATAACTTGGTAATTTAATTAGTTTACAATTGCTAGGAAACTTTACTTATTAAACCGATTTTAGGTGCGTAGAATTCGTCGAACACGCAAGGTAAGTTATCTACGGTTGGTTTCACTTTTACCCACACAAATACCACTTAATTAAGACGCAAGACTTTATGCTGTAACACTGACAAGCAAACTTACCCAACTGGTCACCAATCGATTTTGATCAAATTTTGCAGCAGTGAAAAATAATCGACCCGTATTTCTTTTTAGCTTCTTATATTCGCTTAAGGTAAAGTCAGGTAAGTGTGTAACCGGGGCAAGTGTGTAGATTGGCTATATTTATTTTTAAAATTAAAATAAGGATGTCCTCTATTATATTACTAATGTACTAAACTTTATACTAGTTTTACAAATAAAAATTCACATCTGCTAACGTGCAATAACTTAGATATCTTGTAAATTTATCATACCTTATTAAAAAGGCATCAGTTATAGTATTACACACTTGGCCGAACTAAAGGATAATGCTATTAATATATAAAATGCGGAACGATTACACACTTGCCCCATTTTGCTGGGTAAGTGTGTAATATTGACACTGTTTAATGTTTCTTTTTTTTCTAGTAAACCGTTGATAATTATAAAACCCGTATCTATTGATGGCTTACAACTGGGCATATACCATGTGATTCAAAATGATTGTCGTAAGAAAAAAACTGTTTTCCGGAAAAAATTATCTATACTTACTACCAATTTAATGAGCGAAGTTAGCTACATACAAATTTCATACATTAAATGACTTTTCTTGACATTTCGATTATTTGTCTTATATTTTTTTTCAAATCGTTTATATTTACATCTAATATTACCAGCAATAGTATTTCTGAATACTGTAAGAAAATAAGGGAATTTATCTGTGGTAATAGCTCAACAAACAAGTAAAAAATCAATATTAACATTAAGTGAAATAGTTTATTACATTTTATGAATTGTATAGGCTATCATACACTTCAGCGCAATGAGCTGTCAAAAAGAAAGTTACATTTTCATCCCTATAAAATTTCTACGGTACAGGAATTATTACCATTAGATCACGATAGGCCATTGAAATATTGTCATTGGTTCAATAACAATTTAAGGGACAATGACTTGCTAAACAAATCATTTTTCTCGGATGAAGCCTGGTTTTGTCTAACAGACTATATCAATTTACAAAACTATTGTATCTGGTCTGCAGAAAATCCACACGAATTTCGAGAAACGCAATTGCATCCCGTAAAAGTTGGAGTTTGGTTAGCTATGTCCAGGCAACGAATAATAGGGCCAGTTTTCTTCGAGGAAACTGTAACAGCCCAACGTTACCAACAGATGTTGGAATTGTTTATTGCAGAGTTACAAGAAAATGAGCTTGAAGCAGGTTATTTTCAGCACGATAATGCTCCAGCACGTACTGCTCGACAAACCTGCCAATATCTTCAACAGTTTTTTGCTGACAGGTTCGTTAGAGCACAAAGATCGTCTGATCTAACCCCATTAGATTACTTCATGTTCGGCTATCTAAAAAATAGGATCTATAGAAACCGCATACATACCGTAGAAGAACTGAGAGATGCAGTTTTGTCACTTAATAATTATACTAATTGTATGTTATAATTTAAAGTAATAAATAAATTTAGTTAAATACCAGTTAGTACTGAATTGTAAAATCATAATTTAGTAAAGTTAAATTAATTACATTTAATTTTTACAAGCAGAAACACCAATCCATAGTCGTTTATATAATGCGAGTTCAAAATATAGGTTACGTTTTCCTTATTTATGACAGATCCGTTTACTTTCTTATGTTCCAACACTGACTTAGTTCAAATCTTCATTACAAACACGCGGCATATACCTACACCCTGTTACTATCTATAGGAGCGGAATTGACAATCATTTTGAATCTCTGTGTATTACGTACTTCTATGTGTAAAATTTATCAAAATGTCTTATTATGTGAACAGTGTTAAATTTTCTCACACTATGCAATTTTTACTACACACTTACCTGACTTTACCTTATAGGGAACATACAGACCCCTAAAGTGACACCCATAAAACATATTTTCAGCGATATCTTTGGAAATAGAAGAGATATCAATTTGAACTAAAAAGGAATGCTTTTCTTGGCAATTCGGACATATTGGCTTAATAAGGGGGTTGTAAGGGGTTAAAATAAGAACACATGTTAATCCCTCCATCACGGAAATTAGGAATTCATAGTTTTCTGTTCTATTCCAAAAAAAAATACAAAATAAAAAATAAAAGACTCTACTCTGATAAGCCATTGAAAAGTGCCCCTAAAACTATCAGGCTAAAATTAAAGCAAGTGAGTACTACTGTCACACATACTATAAATACAAGAAATTTGCTCAATCGATGCCACCCCATTCGAGATATTAGCATAAAAGGGTGGAAAAATTCAACATTTTTTTTTCTCAAAGATTACTTAAGCTATCACGTTCAAAAAAATTATATAAGTAAACACTAATTATGGGTATTTTATAAAAAACCAAGAACAAATTCCATTCACTCAGTTCAAAAGTTATCGCTAGAGACCGGATTATATGCAAAGAAAAACTGGAATATATGGCGCATTATATATGCATCGATTTTTGAGAAAATATGCATAAACCTGGGGCATATATGCAAAAAAAATGCGACAATGTGCAAAATTTTTACATAAAATAAATATGACCAGAAATTTAAACATTAACTTTATTGCACAAAATTTTTTTCACAACATATTTCTAAAACAATTTATAATTAAATGTTTTTCAAAATTGTGTGTAAAGGAAAGTTTTGTCTTCTATCAGAATACATATGTTTCGAAATAGAAAAGTTTCTTTCAACATCCACAGATGCAATTGGTGCATTTTTTAACTTTGCAATACATTCTAAACTAAAATTAAAGTCGGAATCGTTTACTGTTTCACCTTCCAACATTTTCTTAACTTTCTTCAATTTCAAATACCCCGCATTTTTATTTATCACTTTTTCAAATTTATCGTATATAGAATTACCTATTGTACCCTTAACCTTCTTACATAGCATATCAAATTCGTCTACTATTTCGACTGATTCCGAGAGCGACATCCCTTGCATTTCTAGTTTACGAATAGAACTTGAAACAAAGCTATAATTTGACTTAATATACAAAAGGTTTTCTAGCAATTCTGTTGATGTTACTATCTTTTTACAGTTTTCTAGAGCAATGCAGTCAGCAGTGATTTCAAGAATTACATTTTTTATTCCTTCAAAATTATCGGCGAAAAAAAATGCAGCCTCTAACCATGTACCCCATCTCGTAATAATCGGTTCAGGAGGCAACTTAATACCGGAAAGTTGCTTCTTATAAAATTGGATTCGTAAAGGTGCTATTAAAAATACTTTTTTGACATTGCTAATTAAATCATTAATTAAAGGGAATTGATTCCTAATGTCTTCGGCTACACGATTGAACCCATGAGCTAAACAAGTGGTATGAATAATGTTACTATAAAAAAAATTTAAATTTTGCGCGGCTTTCATCATGTATGGTGCAGCGTCGGACAACATTAGTAAAATTTTTTCACAAGGTATACTTCCAGGTAAACAGAAATTTGATAAACCTTCTTGAACGAATTGGGCAATTGTCACATTATTTTGTTTTTTGAAGTTCTTTACAATAAATTAAATATGATTTACCTACAATATCTTCATGAAGAATTCCTATTAACAAATGGGAAATATAACGGCCACGCTTATCCATACTTTCATCTACCATGATATAAATAAAATTATTCCCTACCAATTGTTGAATTTCTGCTATTGTTTGCTGGTATCAAGATGTGACATAATTTTTTCGTAAGGTACTTTCGTCAGGTATGTTATGTTTGCAATATTTTTGCAGAAATGATTTCAAATTAACATTGTTTAATCTTGCTAATGGTATATTAGACGAAATTAATGCGTTACACAGATCCGTATTATATTCTTCTTGTTCTGAGCTTCGTGAAGTTGATGCTACACATTGACGTATAGATTGCTGCACACATGCGAATCGCTTTAGTTTTTCACATTTTCCAATATGTGATGGGTTTTAGCGTGTTGATCAATCAGGTATTTTCTCTCAGAAGACACCTACAACAACAATTGTCATTTTATATCAAAAGTTAAAGAATTTAAAAACAATTGTAAGCTTTTAGTAAAATTAAACTTACCAGTTTACTGCTGGCTCGACAAAATATTTTGTCGCCATCTTTTACCAGTTCAGGATATGGATTAATCCATAAAGAAATTTTGTTCGCTATAGTCATTGTATGTACACCCAGTATTTAAAATGTAACACAGTTACATGCTGTTTCGCTCAAAGATATTCAATGAATGAATAGTTTATTTGGGAATTAATAATAATGAAACGTATTTACCACATCCCTTCAGCTAGGTGAAATTAAATACGTGCAGTTCTTGAAAAAAAGTATTAGAGAAACCAATGTAAAAGATTTATCGTTCTGAGAATTGTCAATTGTCGATCTACTTTAGGAATTACTAGGAGGTTTTACTAATAGAAAGGATAAGAAAAAGCTTAAATATGCAATATATGCAATCACTAATTATCGCTAATTAACTTCAATTAGTGTAATATTTACATATAGACTATAATTAATATCATGCACTTTGCATATAATCCGGTCTCTAGTTATGAATGCTATGTGCCTTTTACACTTCAGATACTGTTTCAAGTTACTTTTTTTTGTAATATCTGAATCTTAAAGCACTTCGAAAAGAAAGCATCTGTATCTAGTATCTTAATTTTTTTTTTTTTTGACGAAGTATCTGTCATAAGTATATTCGAAGATACCGTTAGGATGTATCTATTCCAGCTCTGATTTAAGTATTTACCTATATTTTTGCTTTACTTGGGGGTGTGTTTTAAGATCGTTAAAAAGCTACAAATAATCATCATCAACAACTACCAACATACAACTAATTCGATATCATATAGGTTAGCGAAAATGATTATTTTATGTTTTTCTTCTTAACAACTATTTGCTCTAAAACCTACACACAGAGAAATAATTTCTAGAATCAAGTGAGAATTTCTCAACCGAAGTACCTCTCGTTCTTATATATAAGCAAATTAATAATTTCTTGGACGAAGAAAATTATTTTCTCAATATCCCAAGAAATTAATTCCTTGTTTGAAGAAATTTAATGTCCTTAGACAAAGGAAAGCTGGTTACTTGAAACAAATAAAAAAAAATTGGTTTCAAGAATATTATGTATTTAATTCGAATTTATGAGAACTTTGAATTGAGAAAAATAAATTTGATGTAAAGCAGGCCTCTCCTTAAAAATAAATGCAAAGCGAGCTTAATATTAGTTTGTCGTTTTCTAGTGGTAAACATCTAATACCTTCAAATCAAACGTTATTTTATTAAACATGAAAACGGTACTTACTTGAACTTAAGAATTCCTTTCTTTAAATCAAGAAACAAAAATGGTGTTTTTATTCTTAAGGTTATCGCACATTAGCCCGTCGCAGCACGGCACGGTGCGCCCCATCACAAAACCAATAGCATTGCACTGAGCTATGTATGCTGGTATAATGGGCGCTTGTTCATTCATTTGCATTGCTTTAATTCTATCCGTTTTTTTTTGACGGGGCGCACCGTGCTGTTTTGTGACGGACTAATGTGCGATAACCTTTACTCTAGTACTGTTGGTTGCAAAAAACTGATTAAAGTTTCGTCAAAAATAACTGAATTGTTGGTTATTCTGAAAAAGCCAGCTGCATGACGAAATGTTACTCAATTGTTTGCAAACCAAGATCAAACCCAATATATTATTATAATTTTAATTATGCTGGCAGAGGACCTATGCAGGATTAGTTGCTTGATAATAATTTTCGTTGGCTAAATATACATATTTGTATCTTACTTATAATATACGTTGTTTCTTACATAGGATTTGTATTGTTACCATGTAACACCACATACTTTAAGGTAAAAACTCGAAATAAATTACAAGTATACATAGTTAACATATTAATAAAATTAGTTTATTTAAATTTTATTTTGTAAATTGTTTAAATCATAGGTAAGGGAAAAATACAAATCGAATAACTTTTCAACCAAAAGGTATTTATTTAGATACTACATTTACAGTAAAATATTACAGTATTTTATTGCGGTTTTCTATCTCCGCCCCAATGCTACACCACTCAAAATGGCCTTTTATATTGAAGCCGAATATAAAATGTTCTTCAGACATATCTGTTTATAAAAATATCCCTAACTATACTTGTATATTTTTTTTATTTACTAGTATATGATACGCATTATATTATAAAAATACTTACCATTATTCAAACCACTATAAACAGGTGACAAACAGATTTAGGTAACGCACAGGGCAAATATTATCGAAATACTGCGAGCGAAATATCTAATACCGAAATGCAAACTCGATCATACTGGATAAACTAAGTTTCAGCGTATGTCAACCCCTCCACGTTCCAACTTTTTTTCTATTCTAAATACAAGAAACTTATTTACTTGCGTCAAGGAATATCACTCAATATTAGAAAAATCGTAAGAGAGTGAATTATTCCTTATAAAATTATATGTACTTGTTTTAAGAGAGATAACATTTGCCACAAATAAATTTGTTTTGATATTAGTAAAATTTCAAGAAAATAATTTATTATATTTAAGGACCTATGACCTATTAACTCGGATCTAGTAAATTCTCTAAAATAAAGAAAATACTAACTTACATTTAGTAAAAATGTGTAAGAACACAGATGTACTTGACAATAGAAAACGTTTTTCTGTGTGTATAACTTTTAAAGTTTTTTTTTTATGTTAATAAAGCTTGTCGGGATATTCAGTATTACATATGAAGCTAGATGAGAAAAATATCAGCCTAATCTATACAAGGACTGGTTTCAGTAGTTTATCCGATTGTAGCCTTTGCAGGGTATAAAATACATTCCAATATATTGCTTCTTGATAATTTATAAATAAATAAATACGCTCGACAATTCTGTGTGAGCGAAATAAATGATTGCCATACCTGTATATATTTATCTATACCATATAAGCCCGTTTGATTTATTCTATTTCTTTTCCAACGACACAATAAAGCTTTATTAAATTATTGCCATCACATATACTATAACCCTGTCCCAAGGGGGTGGTTTACATTTTAAACATTCCACCTACCAGCGAATACCTTCACAGCTCGTTCGTATATCATATTAAATACCATCATTTTTGTCGTTCTATTTCAGGGAAACGCGGACGAAGATCTAAATATGGCCACGAAACTTTCGGCTTACGGGGTAAGGGATTTACCGCCCTACTTGAATCTCCAAATCGCTTATTCACTTTTAATTCGTAGGTGTGCGCGTTAGAGGACAATGAGATATATCCGATTTAAAACAAAAGTGATTCTATTTTGTTATAATATGTATTAAAAATATCACCGCTTCTGCGTTTATATATACGTTTTCAAGATTATTCTTTTAGATTTAATTTATACCTATTATGCATAATTTAGTGAAATAATCATGGAATTACATTTAGATAGAAGCCGAGTTAGTTAAGTGCATATCTTCCACAAAAAAAAAATGTTTGTTGTTCAATTAAATTATATGTTATTAGGTATATAGACAGAATGTTCAATAGAACAATTATCTTGATTTAGATCTGATTCCACATTCGCACCTCAGAGTATAAATGTATTTAAATCCTCATTTAACAGATTTTAAATTATTTACGTTATACATTATTGATTCTTCTTATTCTAAAATTATCTTCCCCTTTAATTGATTTAATGGAATATTGGCTGAGTAATAATGAAACAACTTCCTAAATCTTGTAAAATGTTTCCACTATTTTAATAAGTCTTCTTCAATTGCTAACATAATTATAAAAGGAAGAGTTTTATTATATTTATGTATAATGAAAATTAATTGATTGTGATATATTATCTTAGTTATTATTTTTTGTTCTTTTTTTTATGTATTGTTAAAACCAAGTTACAAATAAAAACGTCACAACATATTAAAATTTTAGTATAAATAAATTAATTTGAGTTGAAGGACAGCCAACATAACATGCAAGAGATTACAAATATTTGAAATATATTGGGAGATACCACAAACAGGATACGCAATTTTTTTTGTAGTGCCTATTGAAGATATCTTTATGAAATTTGAACTGTATTTGACTATCCATAAACTCATTATAATATATTTTTTTCATAATTTTTGTGATGCTGGAAATTGTAAAAAACAAGAAGTATATTTTTTGGGAGTGATTTTTTTATACTAATACCCCCAAAGTGATACCTACCAAAAAAAATATATCGTATTTGTTCATTGGTTAGCTACTACAAGTTAAAGTTACAAAAGCGTCGAATTGATGGAACATAGTTAAAAAAAAATAAAAGCCAATTATGGATATGTGCATGTGTATCAATTATTTATCAAAAAACTATGTTAAAACCTGTAAGCTGCTACCTCTATACCTATCGTCATAAATATGTTCTTATAACAAAATATACACCTGCAAATGAACCATAAACAATCAATATTTCGTAGCTCATCAGATACGATGACGACTACTCTGTACTATACTCGATAAAATATTTAAAGTGATACCTACCAAAAAAATATATCATATTTGTTCATTGGTTAGCTACTACAAGTTAAAGTTACAAAAGTGTCGAATTGATGGAACATAGTTAAAAAAAATAAAAACCAATTATGGATATGTGCATATGTATCAATTATTTACTAAAAACTTTGTTAAAACCTGTAAGCTGCTACCTCTATACCTATCGTCATAAATATGTTCTTATAACAAAATACACACCTGCAAATGAACCATAAACAATCAATATTTCATACCTCATCGGATACGATGACGACTACTCTGTACTATACTCGATAAAATATTTAAAGTGATACCTACCAAAAAAATATATCATATTTGTTCATTGCTTAGCTACTACAAGTTAAAGTTACAAAAGTGTCGAATTGATGGAACATAGTTAAAAAACCATACCATACTCGATAAAATATTTACATTGGACCCGCCGAGTATGCGATTTTACAACATTTGACCGCAGGAATTTCAAACTTGGGATGTGTGATGTAGACTTGATACAATGTTATTCTATAATGCGCTATAATGAGTATGTAGTGACCTATTCCCAGGACGATTCGATGTTCATACAAGTTTTGTCGAGTTATAAGAAGTTAACTTAGCGAGTCAAAACATAGTTGGCTGGTCACGTATACTTAGATTTAGGCAAAATAAAATTGTGTTAATGAAAGTTAAATTGTTTTATCGAGTATTTTGCGGGAGTTTTGAATATATTAAGTGCGATCCTGTTTTCATTGTAACATGCGATAAGAAATAATGGAGAAAACAACTGAACGTCATACAGATAATAATTGTGTTAATTGTAAAATAAATGTCGGAAAAACCAATGGAAAGCTAAAGGGTATCATTATAAATGAATATTTAAATAGATATCAACCTTATTGTATAAATACTGCACACATTAAGTCTGTTTTTTTGTCATAAATGTAGGCTGATAATATATAGAGATACGCAGCCGACCGTGTCTACTAGCTGTGGTGATAGTATTGAAAATGACAGTTGCGGCAGTGATTTGGATGATCCTGCCTTTCAAGTGTTTTGCCGCAATAGTTCGCTTCAAGAAGAATATGCGCATTATGTGAATCTAAAAAAAATCTTACTACTGTGCTTTTAGAGGCTTACCTTCAAGCATTTATTAAACGAAGAATTTTTATTCCAAAAGGAAACAGAGGTTGCCCAAGCCATTTGTTAAGAGATCATTTAAAAGCACAGTAGTTAATATTTTTTTAGATTCATATAATGTGCAGTAAAAATGTGTTGTTTTATCTCAATTGATTTGTAACTCTGCATATTCTTCTTGAAGTCAACTATTGCGGCAAAACACTTAAAAGTCATGATCATCCAAATCATTGCCGTCACTGTGATTTTCCGTACTATCACCACAGCTAGTAGTGACGGTCGGTTGCGTATCTCTATATATTATCAGCCAACATTTATGACAACAAAAAATAATATTCAAAACTCCCGCAAAATACTCAATTAAACAATCTAACTTGCCTTAACACAATTTTCTTTTGCCTAAATCTAAGTATACGTGGCCTGCCAACTATATTTTGACTCGCTAGTTATCTTCTTATAACTTGAGAAAATTTGTATGAAAATCGAATCGTCCTGGAAACAGGTCACTGCATACTCATTATAGGATAACATTATACTGAGCCTACATCACACATCACAAGTTCGAAATTCGTGCGATCGAATGTTGTAAAACCGCATATTCGACGGATATTCAGTATTACATCGAGTATAGCACAGAGTAGTCGTCATCGTATCTGATGAGCTACGAAATGTTGATTGTTTATAGTTTATTTGTAGGTGTATATTTTGTTATAAGAACATATTTATGACGATAGTTATAGAGATAGTTTCCAGGTTTTAATATAGTTTTTGCTAAATAATTGATACATATGCACATATCCATAATTGTTTTTTATTTATTTTAACTATGTTCCACCAATTCGACCCTTTTGTAATTTTAACATGTTATAAATAAAATAAAAATATATTTTTTTGGTAGATATCACTTAGGGGGTTAGTATAAAAAATCATTCCCAAAAAACATACTTCTCGTTTTTCACAGTTTCCGGTGTCACAAAAATCTGAAAAAAATATATTATAATGAGTTTATGGATAGTCAAGCACATTTTAAATTTCATAAAGATATCTTCAATAGGTACTGAAAAAAAAATACTTTAAGGATTGTGACCCCCAATTTTTCCTTACAATAGGGACTAGGGATGTGAGATTAGTTGTATGGCTATTCTAGATGAAGAACAATAGAGTTGTATAATAATATAGTTTTCTTATGCTTAACCGTCTAGACCCTTTGTAACCGCACTAACCACAATCGCTTAACACAGAAAATCGCACCATCTGACCATAATATCTCCTTCTTCTGACAAATAGGAAAGTACGCATGCGCGCTCATTTTTTACAATTAAAAATTTTTCTGAAACATCACAAGTTGACAATCTCAAATTGTATGTTTTATACACGTCAATAACACGTTCTTTTGGGATATTACATTATTTACAAGAAGAAGTGTTTCAAACACACTTCGCATTTAATGGGTTTTATTATCACCCAACTAATATTCCATTAAACCAATTAAGAGGGAAGATAATTATATATTACTGAGTAGCATATTAATTAATAAAAATACAGTAAAACTTTCAAGATAATTGACAGCCAACACAATATATCTACGTAAATAATTTTTAATCATCGTATTTGTAAGGTTTTAATTGACTTATTAATATTATATTTTCCTCTAAGGTACGGATATACAGTAGGTAGGCAATGAATTAACACCTGTAATGGATTATTAGCGTCTTAAAAGTAACTTTGTTTTATATATTTATTTCATATCCATATTTAGTTTTAATATATTAAATATCTCCACCCCTAACTGCTTTTGCTAATACAATTATCGGCTTTGGCATTATCAACTTACAAACAGTTGATAATTAATTACTAATATTAAAATAACCTCACCTTTGTTCCTGATGAAAGGACGACATATTATTCATTTAGTTAATTGTTTTATTCTCTAAGCATATTCTATAATAAATATTTTCTTTTATGGTATAGGTCATTATTTTCGGTAATATATATAATGTCTTACTTTTTATTTTCTTTTATATTTTCATTATTGGCATCGTCAAAGCAACTGTGATATACATATTTTTATTATTTGAGTTAAAACAGTATGATTTACTCAAATTTCGACATTAACCTGGTTTTGTAAATATAATATATTTATGCTATCTATTTTATGATTAGTTTACCTTAATCCACACAATATATGTAAAGAGTGTTGATAGATACAGTCTAAGAAGAATGCAGGTGTCAAAGTATTCCACAGTATCACAATTTTAAATAATAAACTGTCTATCTGTTAATCACTGTCGGATTTACCCTATATCAGTATAATGATTTGATTTGTAATATACTTTCTTGTCATTCAAGATTAATTTTTGCTTGTTGTTTTATTAATTAATAAAAAGGGAGAAAAGAACCATCTTAATAACTACCGCCCAATTAGCTTATTGAAAGTCTTTTCAAAGATTTATGAAATCGTTTTTTTCAAAATAATAATGTATTTAATATTAATCAACATAGTTTTCCTGCCCTCTCGTAGCATCGACACTGCCTTAAAAACAATATCGTGAAGAAAATTTACTGCAGTATTGACCAGTCCTTAATTTGTGTAAATTTGTCAATTCATCTTCAGGTTTTCGACAGCGTGAACCACTCAATATTTTCACATAAGCTAAATAAATATGGCGTTAAGGCAGTTGCAAACGATTGGGTTGTAACTTACTTAAGCAATTGCATGCAAAAAGTCAGCTGCAATAATGTTACTTCAAAAGCTCTTAGTGATGGGACGGGGATTACGCAAGGTTCAACTCTCGGTCCTATGTTGTTTTTAATTTACATTAACGACTTGCCGAACTTTATAAATATCAGGGACATGATCTTGTGATATTAATATTGTTTTAACATCTAACAGCGTTGCCAGTCTTTTATTAAATGATGTAGAATTTACAATTGGTCAAAATTAAATGAAATCATAATAAACCAAAGTAAAACGTCCATTCTACCTTTTAAAAATGCAACTTCACTGATACCTAATAATCTTTTCGGCAATCGCTCAATAGCTGCTAGTACTTCGACCAAGATACTCGATATTATTTTCGATTCTAATATGGAATGAGGAGACCATGTTGATTATATCTGCGGTCAATTATCACGAACTTGTTATGGCTTATACCATTTAAAACAAAGTTGCGGTTCAAATAATCTGCTTTATATGTTTTTTTATAGACTTAGATATGAGGTACTTTACTGGGGCTCTTCCAGCAGTGCCCAAAGAATTTTTATTTTGCAAAAACGTGCTCTCCGTATTTTATTACAGTTTGAAAGACTAGAGACTCATGTAGGCCTATTTTTAGGAACTAAATGTCTCACCTTTTATGATATTTATATCCTTGAGGCGTTAAACTTTGTGTATAAAAATATAGAGGATCTTAAAATTCACACTAACCACGAGTACGACACGAAATCTTTTTGTTATTTACTGCCTCATACTGATGCACATGAAAAACCAATTTTGCAAGAAAGTGTCCGATTTGTCGGTTGTAGTGAGCTTTTCAATGTCGTACCAAATGATTCTTGTGAGCAATAACACAATTTAGTCGATTTAAAAATCGTGTTAAAAATCTACTTTTAAACATAAATTGTTATTGTATTGATGATTATTATTATTAATTAAATATAACTATGAGTTATATAATCAATTGGTTGCTGTTCGGACCTAACTATTTAGCTCTGTTAGTTTTATTGCTTCGCTGCTGTTGGCGTTTTTTTGTGCTTGTTGTTTACATTGAAATAAAGTTATTATTAGTATTATTTTAACTTTGAAATAAATAATCTAGCGATTACAATAATTAAATAACATCTTAAAAATGTCAGTAAATATAAACGGGTATAGTGGTATAGTGGATAGCGCCCTCGATTAGCGCGCAATCCAGTAGACCAGGGGGCCCGTCTGTTTGGTATTACAATTTGTAGTGTGGAACTAAAAATGGAGTTTATGCGGATTTTTTTTCACTTTATTACAGCTACATGTTGCTCGTTACACATTTTTCTTATTATAATAATGATATTAATTACAGATTACACAATTAAACACATTCTTTTTTCACCGTTTCAAAAAAAAATCGTCTTATTTTTTTTACCAATCAAAAAATTCACAAAAACCCGCACACAAAACAGAATCAAATAATTATTTTTTAAACAAATAAATATATAGATTTTTTTTAATTGTATTTGATTCACATAATCTTTTATAGCTAGCTGTGTATGTGAAGTATTTTAGCTCTACTTTAAATACTTTTAAATAAAGAGTTAAAATCAGAGCACCTGCGTAGTACAGAAGATACAAATTTACACAGTTGCTGTTTAGTTTTATACATACGAAACTAATTTATAGTTAATGATAGTGTCGCTTCTCTTTTAATGGTAATTCCTATAAAATTGGAGAGGTCGACAGACTGACTCCGATATAGGTACCTACATATTTATATAAGTAGGAGGGGAAAAGCTGCAATTGCTAAATTGGTATATCATGCGAATATTTTCTTATTATATAAAGTAACATTGTCTTTTTGTAATTGTCTAATAACTCCTATGATAGTCGAGTTCTTTAAGAGATCTCGGCTAATATTAGGAATCGTGGGTTCAAATCTCAGTCCGGGATTGTGGCAACCGGTTTTTCTCCGTAGCCAGGATAGAGAAATGGTGATTAGAAAGGAGATTTGGTTAAGCTGGGATACCTGACGAACACTAAATTACTACAGTTTTGTCTATCCCATTAAGAAATAATTTAGATAAAGATAGATAACATAATAACTTGAATCTAAGTGAATTTATGTATGTATTTTGTGTGTATTTTTACTTTTACTTATTAATTTTTGTATATGCTGTAGTTTTAGTTTCTAATGTAAGAATATAGAGAGCCATGTGAACAAATATCGTAGTGAGTAGATGTATCATGTTTGGAAATATACTTATATATATATTTTAGTATACCTCAGAGAGTCTTTTTATTTATCACCCTTACATTTTTGCTGGTAATTATTTACCGGTAAGGGCTCATGGTCCATTGTATCGTGGAGGAATCACCAAGCTAGGAGAAAAAGGAATAGAACACCCTTCAGTAAGGTGTGCTATCTATTCGTTCTTGCAATAAATTGCAAATCATTGAACTAACGAAGAAAAGTATCATTTAATACTTTATCGCGTTCACATCGTAAATAATTTTATGAAAATTGCACATAGAAATAACAATATGCAAGGTGAGTTACTACATTCGCGTCGGTTTATATAAAAAAAACTGGTAACATGTTTTCAATTTTTTTTTTTTGTTAAGGATTATACAGAAGGACCACATTTCAAAATTATTTTAAAGTATACAGGATGACTCGAAGAAAAATTACACATCAAAGTTGTGAAAAATTAAATGACATAAAATGACATATTATGACATTTTTTTTAATAGTACAGACGAAATAAAAGCAAGTTGGTGTTAGGTTTCTTATATCTAACTCAACTCGTTTACGAGATAGGGGAAGGTGGGGCAAGATGGGGACATTAAGCTTTAGAACACTGCATCAGGATTGCAAACTGATATACAAGGTTCTAAGTACGCTTGTTGTAATCTTTAAACATTTATCTGCTGATGGATGAATTTACAATTTTTGGATGGGTACTCCTGATGTGAGAAAATTTTGAAAAGAAATGTGTAAATACACCATCTTGCCTCACCATGGGAGCAAGATGGGGTTCCAGGTGAGTTAAGAATGGGTCGTACCATAAATCTAGGTAATAGGCAAAAAAAATGGATTCTTAAAATATTCTTAAAAACATGCAGGAACAAAGCTTAAACTCTTTAAAGCGGAACTACTTAAAATAAAAAAAAATACAATAACGATAAGAATATTAAACTTAATCTTCACAATTGAGACAATAGAAGACGAACTCATCCACGTTATTCGCACAGCCTCCATGTACCCAACCTCGCCATCCATGGCATTGTATCAATACTTCCCCTTACAATACTAACATTGAGCGTCATCTTCCTCAACAGAAGAACTTGATTATTTCCTTGACGTTTTCTAAAAATCTATCTCTTTGCTTTCCTTACAAAATTCGGCTTCTTGATCTCTTCTGTTTTCTTCTTTGTCATTTTTTTTTCCCTTTAACTCTCCTCAGCACTTCTAGTTGCCTTAGGGGTTCTCCAGACTTCTATTTTCTTGTAGCAGATTTTTATACGTAGTGCTTGTAAGGATTGTTGTCTTTCCCTTGTTACGCTTTGATTGAACCTGTACTTTATTCCTAACATGAGAAATAGGTGTCTTCGAGAAAGCATAATGGCATATCCAGGCATAACGGACCAGACTGAAGAGTGAGATAGTGATGTCCTCATGTTGTCCCATACCAATAGCCCCATCTTGCCTCTTTGGGACATTTCTGGTTGTGTTATAATAACGTATTAAATATTTGAAATAAACAAATAACGCACTATAGAAAGTACTTGCAATAGATGTCAATTAATAAGCAGAAAAAAGTGTAGTTGTAAATAAGTTACTTATGCTTCCGATACTGGTCGTTGAACTCACCATCAAAATAATAACGAAATTCTGGAAATTACAAAGTTCACACACAAACAGCAATAACTTTGTTATTACGACTAGTAAAGTTTCCTACATTACAACAAATATAAAACAGCACTTGTCAATATTCGGACTGCTATTATTTGACAGATACTGCCGTTTTGTAGATAAGACGATATCCCCATCATGCTTCGTGGCCCCATCTTGTCCCATCCTCTCCTAATTAACTATTCTTCAAAATGTAGACCAAAATTTAAGAGGCACGCCTGTCATGCATATTTAAGCTAGATATGTTAAACTATATTTATTTTTTAACTAAAGTATCACACATGATAATAAAATAAAAGTAATGCAAAAAATTATACAGAAAGAACAAATTTTTAATTTTCGCCACCTTTAAAGGCAAGTAACTTTCTTATTTTAAATGGAACATCCTGTATTTATTATCTTATTTAGATTCTAATTTTAGATATTAATGGTCTTTGCTTCCTATACCTATCTGTTATAGTTTCTTAGTAATTTTGAATTTTTTATTTCAAATATTAATTCCTATCAATTCTTTTTCAAAGGTAGGCTTAGATAAAAGTGTCGCTATTATTCATTTAACAGTAACCGAACTTGTCAGCTACGCATCCTTGTTGTTCGTGGTTATTTAAAACGCATTTTAATTATTTCTAATAATGGTAATGACTAGAGACCGGATTATATGCAAAGGAAAACTAGAATATATGCGCATATATATGCATCGATTTTTGAGAAAATATGCAAAATTTTTACATAAAATAAATAAGAGCAGAAATTTAAACATTAACTTTATTGCACAAAATTTTTTCACAACATATTTCTAAAATAATTTATAATTAAATGTTTTTCAAAATTGTGTAAAAAAAAGTTTTGTCTTCTATCAGAATACATATGTTTCGAAATAGAAAAGCTTCTTTCAACATCCACAGATGTAATTGGTGCATTTTTTAACTTTGCAATACATTCTAGACTAAAATTAAAGTCGAAATCGTTTACTGTTTCACCTTCCAAATTTTCTTAACTATCTTCAATTTCAAATACCCCGTATTTTTATTTATCACTTTTTCAAATTCATCGTATATAGAATTACCTATTGTACCCTTAACCTTCTTACATAGCATATCAAATTCGTCTACTATTTCGACTGATTCCGAGAGCGACATCCCTTGCGTTTCTAGTTTACGAATGAAAAACTGAAACAAAGCTATAATTTGACTTAATATACAAAAGGTTTTGTAGCAATTCTGTTGATGTTACTATCTTTTTTACAGTTTTCTAGAGCAATGCAGTCAGCAGTGATTTCAAGAATTACATTTTTTATTCCTTCAAAATTATCGACGAAAAAAATTGCAGCCTCTAACCATGTACCCCATCTCGTAATAATCGGTTCAGGAGGCAACTTAACACCGGGAAGTCGCTCCTTATAAAATTGGATTCGTAAAAGTGCTTTTAAAAATACTCTTTTGACATTACTAATTAAATCATTAATCAAAGGGAATTGATTCCTAATGTCTTCGACTACACGATTGAACCCATGAGCTAAACAAGTGGTATGAATAATGTTACTATAAAAAAAAAATTAATTTTGCGCGGCTTTTATCATGTATGGTACAGCGTTGGACAATATTGGTAAAATTTTTTCATAAGGTGTACTTCCAGGTAAAAAGAAATTCGATAAACCTTCTTGAACGAATTGGGCAATTGTCACATTATTTGTTTTTTGAAGTTCTTTACAATAAATTGAATATGATTTACCTACAATATCTTCATGGAGAATTCCTATTAACAAACGGGCAATATAACGACCACACTTATCCGTACTTTCATCTACCATGATATAAATAAAGTTATTCCCTACCAATTGTTGAATTTCTGCTATTGTTTGCTGGTAACAAAATGTGACATAATTTCATCGTAAGGTACTTTCGTCAGGTATATATATGTTTGCCAATATTTTGCAGAAATGAAATTGATTTTAAATTAACATTGTTTAATCTTGCTAAGGTATGTTAGACGAAATTAATGCGTTACACAAATCCGTATTATATTCTTCTTGTTCTGAGTTTCGTGAAGTTGATGCTACACATTGACGTATAGATTGTGCTGCACACATGCGGATCGCTTTAGTTTTCACATTTCCAATATGTGATGAGTTTTAGCGTGTTGATCAATCAGGTATTTTTCTCTCAGAAGACACCTACAACAACAATTGTCATTTTATATCAAAAGTTAAAGAATTTAAAAACAATTGTAAAGCTTTTAGGTAAAATTAAACTCACCAGTTTACTGCAGGCTCGACAAAATATTTTGTCGCCTTCCTTTACCAGTTCAGGATATGGCTTAATCCATAAAGAATTTTGTCGCTATACTCATTGTATGTACGCACAGTATTTAAAAACGTAACACAATTACATGCTGTTTCGCTCAAAGATATTCAATGAATGAATAGTTTATTTGGGAATTAATAATAATAGAGCGTATTTACCACATCCCTTCTGCTAGGCGAAATTAAACACGTGCAGTTCTTAAAAAAAAGTATTAGAGAAACCAATGTAAAAGATTTATCGTGATGAGAATTGTCGGTTGTCGATCTACATTAGGAATTACTAGGAATTTTTACTAATAGAAAGGATAAGAAAAAGCTTAAATATGCAATATATGCAACTTTTGCAAAAATATGCATAGAAATGCCTAAATATGCAATATATGCAATTAACGCTAATTAACTTCAATTAGTGTAATACGTCTACATATAGACTATAATTAAAGATATGCAACAAATAAAATATATGCACTTTGCATATAATCCGGTCTCTAGTGATGACGACAAATCTAACACGGAGTCAGGCAGCTCGACTCGTTCAATATCGATAATTTTAGCGATTTAACATCTCCAACCCCCACAAGACATCGGACCCTTGCCATTATAAACATTAATGAATCGTGAACTTGGTATATATATACGGCAGAATAAATTTCCGACGTACAAACAGACCAGCAGACGATTCGGGCAAAGGTAATTGTCGTGTCGCTAGGGCCGGATGTGGAAAATGAGGAAAAATCCCAGGCACAATCAAAGTAATTTACATAACAAGAGATACGCCTTTTAAAACCAATTAAAGGGTGCTTTGGGAGGCACTTCATTTCGAACTTGGGAGTTCAGAGAGTCTGGCCACGTTTTACATCGGTTAACTTGAAAAGTGATGATCGCCTTTTATGCCTTATTGTTAGTCGCACCTACCACCTACCGATCTTTATTTAAGATCTCATCGTGGGACGCACGGGAAATGATTTAAAATTATTACGAGTGAAAACTGTTATGTGGGACGGTGCGATTAAATTCCGGGGGAGGATCCGGAGATGTTTATAGTTCATATCGGCGTTAAATTCGATTGGTAAAAATACTTTTGGGGTAGTTAGCTTGTTCGGAATGGAATCGCGCTACGTTTTCAACTGCGGTCTAGGTTGTTTCAGAAACCCGCAGCAACGAAAATTACCTAATCGATACCATTCCCGTGGTTTTCATTGCACTCGCCACAGCGTCATAATATCCAAAACAGCAAAACTACTCCCCAACCCCTGTTCCGCTTAGGTTGAGACGAATATGTCCTCTAACTTACTATGTACTAACAACCAACAAACTTGGCCGTTCACTTTGGGATTGGTGGAGGGGCAGTGAACTGCTTCTCTACCGAATAATTGAAATTCGTTATACGCATTTACAATAACAGTTATTTTGATAATAGCATTGTCAAATTGATAAATACAGGGTGATTCTCAATATATGCCACAAACTTTAAGCGCTGATTCCTGGAGTTATTTTGATCATAAAAGTTCATAAGAACATATGTCCAAAATCGCTTAGTTCTAAAGTTGTACAATGTTTAATAGTAAGTTAACATAGTTAATGTTTTTTAATTATAAATAAACAAAGTAATTAGTAAAACAAAATTAATTTATACTAACTGTTGAAAATGACCGGCCTCAACTGCAATACAACCTTCTATCCTCCGTTCGTATGACTGGCGAGTCGTTCTAAATACCAGGGTATTTCGAATTGTTTTGAAAGCTACGTATATTACAACAGAAAAAAGTTTATCTATTTCAAGTACATCTGTGTTCTTACACATTTTTACTAAATGAAGATAGTATTTTTCTTATTGTAGAGAATTTACTAGATCCGAGTTAATAGGTGTCCTTAAATATAATAAATTATTTTCTTGAAATTTTACTAATATCAAAACAAAATTTATTTGTGGCAAATGTTATCTCTCTTAAAACAAGTAAATATAATTTTTATAAGGAATAATTCACTCTCTTACGATTTTTCTAATATTGAGTGATATTTCATTGACGCAAGTAACATAAGTTTCTTGTATTTAGAATAGAAAAAAAATTGGAATGTGGAGGGGTTGATATACGCTGAAACTTGGTTTTATCCAGTATGATAGAGTTTGCATTTCGGTATTAGATATTTGCCCTGTGCGTTACCTAAATCTGTTTGTCACCTGTTTACAGTGGTTTGAATAACGGTAAGTATTGTTATAATATAATGCGTATATATACTAGTAAATAAAAAAAAATATATACAGTTACGGATATTTTTCTAAATAGATGTGTCTGAAGAACAATTTTATATTCAGCGTCAATATAAAGGCCATTTTGAGTGGTGTAGGAGATAGAAACCGCAATAAAAAAAGGTTAATATTTGATTTCATGTAATCCTTTACAAGTCTAGTAATTGTAGAAATAGTTGCCACGATGTAGTATTAGTTTGTATCTATTAGAAGAAGAGTTCGCTTCGTTTTGTATGTTATAACCTAATAAGTATTCTTTAAAAAAAGCATACTGTAAATGTAGTATCTAAATAAATACTTTTTAGTTGTAAAGTTATTCGATTTGTATTTTTTTCCTTACCTATAATTTAGCAATTCACAAAATAAAATTTAAATAAACTAATTTTATTAATATGTTAACTATGTATACTTGTAATTTATTTCGAGTTTATACCTTAAAGTATGTGGTGTTACATGGTAACAATACAAATCCTATGTAAGAAACAACGTATATTATAAGTAAGATACAAATATATATATTTACCCAACGAAAATTATTATCAAGCAACTAATCCTGCATAGGGTCCTCTGCCAGCATAATTAAAATTATAATAATGTATTGGGTTTGGTCTTGCTCTTTGCGAAACAATTGAGTAACATTTCGTCATGCTGCTGGTTTTTCAGAATAACCAACAATTCAGTTATTTTTGACGAAATTTCATCAGTTTTTTGCAACCAAAGTACTAGACTAAAGGTTATCCGCACATTAGTCCGTCACAAAACAGCACGGTGCGCCCCGTCAAAAAACGGATAGAATTAAACAATGCAAATGAATGAACAAGCGCCATTGTACAGCATACATAGCTCAGCGCAATGCTATTGGTTTTTGTGATGGGGCGCACCGTGCCGTGCTGTGACGGGCTAATGTGCGATAACTTAAGAATAAAAACACCATTTTTGTTTCTTGATTAAAAGAAAGGAATCCTTAAGTTCAAGAAGTACCGTTTTCATGTTTAATAAAAATAACGTTTGATTTAAAGGTATTAGATGTTTACCACTAGAAAACGACAAACTAATATTAAGCTCGCTTTGCATTTATTTTAAGGAGAGGTCTGGTTTATATCAAATTTATTTTTTCTCAATTCAAAGATCTCATACGTTCGAATTAAATACATAATATTCTTAAAACCATTTTTTTTATTTGTTTCAAGTAACAGCTTTCCTTGTCTAAGGACATTAAATTTCTTCAAACAAGGAATAATTTCTTGGGATATTGAGAAAATAATTTTCTTTTTCCAAGAAATTATTCATTTATACATAAGAACGATAGGTACTTCAGGTGAGCAATTCTCACTTGATTCTAGAAATTACTTCTCTGTGTGTACGATTTCTCGATTCATCGACATTTTCAATGGAAGTCGTATAAACTAATGATTTAAGGTGACCCCAGAGAAAAAAGTCCAAAGAATTTAAGTCTAAAGTCCGAGGAGGCCACAGTTGTGGACCTCCCCGTCCTATCCACCGATCTGGACACGTATTGTCCAAAAACTCGCGAGTAACTAAACTAAAATGCGCTGGAGCACCGTCATGCACAAAATACATTTGTAATCTTAATTGCAATGGAACTTCTTCCAGCAGTAGGGGTAGCTCCTCTTCCAGAAAATTGCGATACTTATACGTCATTTAACCGCATCGGTAAAAAATGTGGACCTATCAAGTGATCTCCAACAATTCCGGCCCACACATTGACAGAGAATTGATGTTGATGACGGGCATTCACTAGTTCGTGCGGATTTTCTTCGGCCCATATGTGATTATTATGAAAATTATTAATCGCGTTTCTAGAGAAAGTAGCCTCGTCGGTGAAGAATATTTGAGCCAAATAGTCAGTATTTTGTGCGATTTTGTGTTGCATCCATTGACGAAAAGCCACTCTTTTGCGGAAAATCTGCCGGCAAAAGTGCCTGCACCCGTTGAATGTGATATGGATACAACAGATGATCTTTTAATATTCTCAAAACTGTGGCCTGACTAATGTTTAAAGCAAACACAATTTTTCTGGTGCTTGTAGTAGAGGATGTTCCTCAATTTCATTTGGTACCATTTCTTCAACTTGTGGAATTCTCACTGTAGATGGGTGCCCGTTATCAGCCGTCCGTTTTTTAAAATTTCCCGTTTTACTAAGACGTTGGTGAAGACGGGCAAATATTGAATGATGTGGGATAATACGGTTCGGGTATCGTTCTTCATAAAGACGTCTAGCAGCACGCGAATTTCCATTAGCAAGACTGTAAACGAAATGCATATCACACATCTCAGCATTCGTGTAATTCATTTTAGAAAACAGAAACTGGCAATAAACTGAATGAATACTCTGACAACTATTGACAAACATTGAAATGACAAATAAACAATTCCCTCTCAACACAATAGTTTTTGAAGAACCAACTGTGATATTATATCGTGTTAGTCATAGTTCATAATTTATTATTAAACATTCAATAACTTTAAAACCAAACCGTTTTGGACATATACTCATATGAACTTTTATGATCAAAAAAAACTTCAGGAATCAGCTTTTAAAGTTTGTCGCATATATTGGGAATCAACCTGTATACGAACAACATCCTTGTATAAAATTATTTTATATTAAGCAGTTATGGCATGACGTGCAATTTTTCTTATAGTCCTTATTACTATTATTTAACAGTAATGTAAAATGTAGAGTTTTGTTTTTAGGTTTCCAATAAGTACTTTTATAAAGTATTGCGTCAAATTATCAACCACAATAAGTTATGAGCCTACACACGCGAATGTAATGGGAAAATACACTCAGAAAAATAGATTGTACTCTTTAATATAAATATATTATGCTTTAATATATTTTATAATAGCTCCTATAAGGATAATCATATTTTGTATTGTGTATTGTGTATTTTGTATGGTGAGTGAGGAGGTGATGGGCAGTGGAGATATTCAACTGTACTTTGTGTTGAAGAATGTATAAATCAATTTGTCGAAGTGCAAATCGATTAGTAAAATGACTTTGAAGTCAAGGTTTTGAGACGCAAGATAGTTCTTTTTACCTCTAGGATAAAACAATCATTAAAGCATTCCTGGAATAAAACACCGGTGACCCATGGTTTTTTATTAGCTCGCCAAGAACGGGTAACTTATTTTTATTTTTTCCATTCAATGCCCACGGATTTAGTGATCGATATATCATCATCGACTTTATCAGAAAATCACCTGAGACATTTGTACACAAGAGAAGAGAAACTCAATATTTTGCCACCTTGAATCCTGGAGCGAACCGTTCTGTTTTGGAAAAGGAAAGTCCTACTCGGCATTCTCTTCCAGAACAATCCTGTCTCATCCGCATTAAGCACCTGTTGTGGTAGATATCCTCCTTCTTGAATTATTTTTTAAGTTATCCGGGATTTTTTTAGCTGCTTCATGGCCAGCAGACGCCGATTCAATTTTATATTATGCAAATTATGCCTTTACTTGAAATTCTCACGCCAACCTTTGTTGGCCTGGAAGTCAAACGACGAATCAGAATCTTTGTTTATACCAAGTATGGGCACCTTTGACATGTTGTGGGCCAAACTTTAGTGTGCAAATACGTTCGCGGACCGCGTTTAAAAGTAGTGCATTTTAAAGTAGTATTCATAATTTTTAGCGATAGATATCAGACATGAAATAACACGACAATGTTATTATAATGCAATTTATTAAAATAAGAAAATGAAATGAAAAAAATAGATACAACATTATAATTAAATCCTGAAATTTGGAATTATTACAAACTACGAAAGTTAAATAGCGACAACGAAATCAATGAGACCCTTGAGCTTGAATTTGGGAAACTAATCCATCGATGTTTGGATGAATTCCACTGATACAAAGACGTAAAGAATTTTCCAAATTATCGTCAGTCAGCCTTGTACGATGTTTTGATTTATTAACTTTCGTCATTGAAAAGAACTGTTCGCATTTATAAGTACTGCCAACACAAATCTTCTTCCGAAATTTTCTAAGCTCCGGAAAATGGTCTTCTTCGAGGTATTTTTTTGTAGAAATCGCACAACTCCACGTCTTCAAATTTAGATCTTAGGAGTGAGTTTTCTTGAAGCTCGATCAACTCCATTTGCAAGTGTATTAGAGCATTTTATACATTACTTTTTGTTGGAGTAGCTAATAAACTGAAACTGTCTTCCATGTTTTTAAAATCGCTAAATCTGTTCGAAAATTGCTCCGACAGTAACTTGAGTTCTTCAGCATATTGAGCATAAGCAGTACTTTCATACGCAGAGAGCGTGGTGAAATGGTAACTGTTACCAGACAGCAACTATGCCTCCCACAAGCGGATTTTGTTTTGAAACGCTTTCAAACGGCTGTACAAATCATTTACTAAATGTCCTTGTTTTTGAAGTTTCAAATTTAAATCATTCAAATGGCCTGTAAGGTCGACCATGATGCTAAGTCACATATCCATTTTGGGTCACTCAATTCAGATAGTGGTTTATCTTTTATTTGCATAAAATCTGCTATCTTATTTCTAAGTTCGTAAAACCGTTTCAGCGGTTTTCCTTTGCTTAACCATCTGACTTCACAATAATATGTTACGTCGTCATATTCGGCTGATATTTCATCCAAAAACGCCTTGAACTGACGATGGTTAAGCCTTGGGGATCGAATAAAATTGATGGTTTTTACTACCACATTCATAACATTCTGGAGTCGAATGGACTTAGAACACAAGTTCTGTTGGTGGATAATGCAATGAAGGACTATCAAATCATCTTTTTGCACATTTAATTCAGTTGGTTTTTCATACAAAATTCCGATGAAACCTTTACGTAAGCCAACCATAGAAGGTGCACCATCTGTGCATACACCAACTAATTTTGACCATAGCAAACCAAAACTTGTGAATACCTTTCCAACTTCATTAAAAATGTCCTCTTTTGTAGTGGTTTCTTTTAGCGGCTGTAAAGCAAGCGTTCCTCAGTAACAGTGAACTCTTTATCAACACCTCGAATAAATATAGCCAGTTGAACTGTGTCAGACAAATCGGTGCTCTCGTCTAATGCTATGGAAAATGATTCAAAACCAGCCATACGGTCAGTCAAAGTTGTTTTTATATCATTAGCCATCATTTCTATACGTCGGGCAACAGTTCGTCTTGACAAACTAATTTTTCAAATTCATTTTTCTATTCAGGACACAAAACACTGCAAACTTCTAACATACACTCCTTGATAAATTCTCCTTCGGCAAATGGTTTTAATGACTTTGCCAATTTTGAACTAACTATAAAACTAGCTTTCACAACATTATGAAGTTGTGTTCTTTGTTTATGAAACATTTGCTGCTGTTTTTCCAAATTTGCGGTAAGCTTCTGGATTTTGTCTTTTCTTATTTGTCCTGTCAGTGAGTGCAGCATAGGATGCTTAGTTGAGTAATGCCTCTTTATATTGAATTCTTTCATCACTGAAATGGATTCATTACACAGCAAACAAATAGGCTTACCATTGTGCAAGATAAAAAAGAATTCTTCAGTCCATTTTTCTTGAAACTGGCGACCCTCTGCATCTACTTTTCGTTTCTTTCCACCACACATCATTTTCGTTTACTTTTCGTTCGATAAACTTAATAACAAAATATAATTAGTAAGCACTCAAAATGTACATAAAGTCTCAAAGAATTGACGGCACTAGCAGTTCGCTAGGATATCGTTTGTCGAAGTTATCACCTCGGTAGCTCAAATAGAACTGAACTAAAGTTCGGGCCATCCACCCGCTTATATAGGCAAAATGAAGGAATGATCTAGAATCGTCTAGTGTAGAACATTTGAGACGCTATAATCTTTTGTTGCGCCGCCAGTGAGGCGGCAAACATCAAAGGCTTTGATGTTTGCCGCCTCACTCTTTGATGATCGCCGCCACTCGGCTTGCTCGCTCACTTGATTCCGCAGGAGCAAGCGACAAACCCCATATCACTCGATCTTCCTCATTTGGAGTGAGTATGAGTAAGTAGTGTAATATTTTTTTTAATTGGGTTTTTCAAAATGTCTCGCGGGCCGGATCAAATATATTTTTGGCCTTAGCTCTTATCAGAGCAGAACTGATCGGAACATCATATATATATCCTCCAACCATACGCTTAAAGCATTTTCTGTCTCTTCAAGAAATTTATTTCGCACCTGAGAAACAATTTTCGCGCTGGCAGGAGCACTAGCCGCGACACTTTCTCTGATCGATTTTTCATTGTTCTTTATGGAACGCACTATCGACTCATTGATGCTGAAAAGTCGCCCGGCAGGCAGCAGATGCATTTTGTCTGGCACTTACTTGTGGTGTTAGATACATTGCATCTAACACCTTAAGTTTTTCCGTGAGCCACATTACGGTTTTTTTAGCATATGCACTATTTTCAAACAGATCTTTCTTAGACGAAGTCAAAATGAAAACTAAAAGGAAAATGGTTGGCTAAACTTACATTTAGTGCAGTTGTTACATAGGATATTTATTATTGGAATAAAATTGCTAACACCTGCAGCAAAAACAGTATTTCTATTTAGTTGTGGAAAAATTCTATGTATTTTTTGTTCTCTTATCTATTAAACCGGATAGGATCAATATACACATTAAACACATCATTAATATACACATTATTATTTTTATATTTTGCGAATAATCGAATTCAAAGGTCACGAATGTGGAATTCGTTCGCATTTTAGTAATCGCGAATGGCAAATGCGCGAATGTTGAGGGATTACCGTACCTAATAAAAATTATTGATAAACATTACTCGACATACAGCTAGTACAATTCATGAATTTTAAATTGTTAATATGGTCGCTTTGGTAAGGTCTCCCTATATAACAGAAACCAATTCGGCCAGCGTTGTTTCCTTATTTATATAATAAACTACCCAATATAACGGGAATATTGGATTGTTGAATACATATTTAGTAATCTCACACAATACACTTGACGGCACGTATCACAAATATATCGGAAAATCACGTCCGGATAAATAATACAGTCTGGTGACGGTGCATTGTTGATTTTAGAAGCGTATATATCTATTTAAATATTTGTTTTTATAGATCATGGAATGGGGATAAATTAGCTTGATTGATACAAAATTCATTGAAATATTAAAATAATGAAATAACGACATCTCATGGATGATGCGTAAATCGCAATAATATAATGTTAGATTTCCGTATAAATCCTATTAGAAACCTGTGTAAATTACGTGGAGCTTACTTCATTGATGAAGAGAGAGCAGATCTCTGTTAGTGTGGTTTTAATTTCTTTGTGTAGTTTCTTATTCTGAGCTTTGACTATTCTTTGATAGATAGCGCTGTTTAAATGGATGCTGCGCGTATCAAAATGGTTGCCTATATTTAGGCTTAAAAACGACTGTTTTGTAGCGAATATTTTTACCTTAATTTCATCATTCATTCATGCTCGCGATGAATTCATAAACCGGCGGTGGTCGGTCGTAAAAGCGAAAGGTCGTTATTTCTACATATTTCGTTTGTGTTAATTACGATCGGTTAATGATGCACGGCCGTGTTGGTGCTCCACTGCCAATAACTAATGATGTACTTTTACATACACGCCTACTCCCATTTCATTCCATTAAGCCTTTTTGATGCTACATTATTTTTAATGGGAACTCGTTTTGTTTTGATGATCTGTACCCCCCCTCCGTTTCGCTGGCATATACTGGGGCAATAAGGGCGTGTTTCCTTTGAGCTGTTTATGCGTTATTTTTGCTAACCACCACTCACACCCCACAAGTTTCGACGTTCGGGCGGGGGATACATGGGAAAGCGTAAATACGTTTATAACGTTACTTAATCTTTTCGTATAACTTGCCACCCTTTCTCGCGCCTTCGTTTGCATAATGTATAACGTTCCGAAACGTTAAATAAACAGAATACTACAAATATTTTATTTACGCATACTGAATACTGATGATAAACATACCATCCCCTCTTCACCTACAATATCCGTTTCTATCCTTAATATTCGAAAGCGTATCTTTTGTCTCGCACAAGTTTGTACAACAATTAGGATTCATAAACGGTTTTTATCGTCTCGTTTCCTCTCCATATGTAACTGCTCTTGTAGTCATCCTTTCCACGCGCAAATGGTATTCAATTCGAATTCAAAGCTAAACTATTATCGATGTTTAATTCTCTGAATAAATGATAATAAATTCGGATGCAGGTACATCAAAGAGAATACATTCCTGCTCATTTAAGGGCGAGTTATATACCATGTGATTCAAAATGATTGTCGTAAGAAAAAAAACTGTTTTCCAGAAAAATTTATCTATACTTATTACCAATTTAATGAGCGAAGTTAGCTACATACAAATTTCATACATTAAATGAATTTTCTTGACATTTAGCGACATTGGCGTGCGTGTTGTAGTATCTTTCGATTATTTATCTTATAATTTTTTTCAAATCGTTTATATTTACATCTAATATCACCAACAATAGTATTTCTGAATACTGTAAGAAAATAAGGGAATTTATCTGTGGTAATCGCTCAACAAACAGGTAAAAAAATCAATATTAACATTAAGTGAAATAGTTTATTACATTTTATAATTTTATAGGCTTATCATACACTTCAGCGCAATGAGCTGTCAAAAGAAAGTTACATTTTCATCTCTATAAAGTTTCTACGGTACAGGAATTATTACCATTAGATCACGATAGGCGATTGGAATATTGTCATTGGTTAATAACAATTTAAGGACGATTGACTTGCTAAACAAATCATTTTTCTCGGATCAAGCCTGGTTTTGTCTAAACAGACTATATCAATTTACAAACTATTGTATCTGGTCTGCAGAAAATCCACACGAATTTCGAGAAACGCAATTGCATCCCGTAAAAGTTGGAGTTTGGTTAGCTATGTCCAGGCAACGAATAATAGGGCCAATTTTCTTCGAGGAAACTGTAACAACCCAACATTACCAGCAGATGTTGGAATTGTTTATTGCAGAGTTACAAGAAAATGAGCTTGAAGCAGGTTATTTTTATTAAAAACTTCAATTTCCTGAGATAAGTCAGATTTACAAAGAAGCTAAAAAAATGCATACTAAATTAGTACAGGACCTCTAAAGCGTTCATATTATCAGTCAAGAATTAATGAATCATCAAATCTATGTGTAACCACTTGGACCTAGGTGTCTGAACTAACTAATAAGTCAAATGCTGTGAACAATATATCTTTGAAAACAAGAAGGTCTGACTGAAGATCCTAAAGATGTTGCTTCACTTTTTATGACTTTTTTATAGATTCACCTGGACAAGTACTCGATATTATACCATCTCCTTCAAATAATGTTGACTATGCTGTAAGTTCCTGCAGTTTTTCATTGTTTTTAGACCCTTTTGTTGAAGATGAGTTATTACAATTGGTGAATTGCAAATTGAAAAATAAGAGTACGGCGGGACCGGATGACATACCTGCGAACTTAATTAAAAATTTTTTGCCTGTATCTTAAAACCACAGTCACTTATTTGGTTACTTATACTTTTTATAAGGTAGCTTTCCAAATTCATTAAAATTGTTGTAAAGTAGTACCCAGTTTACAAAAAAGGTAATTCACAATCCATTTTTAATTATAGACCAGTAACAATTCATCAAACTTTTCAAAATTTTTTAATATTGCTTCTTAGAGATCGTTTTGCAAAATTTTTAGATAAGAATAGTGTTTTAACTGATAGTCAACATGGTTTTCGTTCAAATAAATCAACAACTACTGCACTAATGGATTTTTATACCAGATTGATTTCTTATATTAATGAAGGTGAGTGCCCTGTGGGTGTTTTTGCGACCTTGAGTAAGGCGTTGACTGCGTAGATCATAATAGACTTTTATCTAAATTATATTCATCTGGTGTCCGTGGAGTAGTATATGACTGGGTGAATTCTTTCTTAGTAATAGACGTCAGTATGTAAATATAAGTATAAGAAAAACGGATATATTACGCAATGTAGATCGGACTGTAAGGAAAATCACCTTAGGTGTTCCGCAAGGTTCTGTATTAGGTCCTGTGCTATTTTTACTTTATTCTAACGATTTAAGCACTAATATATCTGATGCTTTCTTAGTTTCGTATGCAGATGATAACACATTTCTTATATCTGATAAAAATGAGTATGATTTAAAATTAAGGTGTCAATCAACACTGAATTCGATGAGTGACTGGTGTAATACTAATTTTTTGCATTTGAATACAGATAAAACCCAGATGGTTCGATTTCATAATAGGCAGAAGGTTTGTTCTAGTATGGAAGTGACTGTTGGTCCTCAACTATTAAGTAATGTTGACAATTCTCAATTTTTGGGTTTGAATATAGATAAACATTTAAATTGGAAATGCCATTGTAGTGCTTTGGTATCTAAATTACATTCAATTTGTTATATATTTAGAAATTTAAAACGTGTAATGTGTACAAACCAGTTAATTTCAATTTATCATGCCTTAGTTGGCTCTAGATTAGCCTATGGAATATGTTTGTGGGGTTTGTCCACTGGGGCGAATAAGGTTTTTATTGCTCAGAAAAGAATCATTAAGGTTATTGCGGGTGTATCTGTATTTAGTCATTGTCGAGATTTGTTTAGGCGATTTCGTGTATTGACTCTGGCTGGTCTTTTTGTCTATCAGTTGTCGGTATATATATTCACCAATAAACATCGGTTTAAGTTAATCAAAAATGTTCATGGTATTGCAACCAGACAAGAAAATAAGTTCTTTATACCTCATGGGAGATGTGACATTGTGCGTAACTCACCAAATTATGTTGGTTTAAAAATTTTTAACGGACTTCCTGAGGAAATACGTACTTATAACACTTTAATTGAGTTTAAAACAAAATTGAAGAACTATCTGGTTGATCGCGCCCTGTATACGGTCGGGGAGCTGGTGGCGGTGTAATTTTGTGTTTTGTAGTTTTAATTATGTGTCTTCTTTGTGACATGTCTTGTTTTACAAGGCGTTTAATTTTTTATGACGTATAAAATGTAATATTAGTTACCTAATATAAATTAACAAATTATTACTTATGTTAAGTGAGTATCTTTATACATTTTTATACAATTTTTGTTTTAATGTGTTAGAATGTCTCGTTTATATTTTTAGCTGTGCACTATTTTTGCTGCATTTATCTTTGACAATGTTGATGCCAATTGGGCAGTTGGTCCTAATAATGAATAAATTAATTATTATTATTATCAATATTATTATTACTGTTATTATTATTATTATTGTTATTATTATTATTATTATTAATATTATAATTAATATTAACTTGCTTAACTGCTTATTTTCACATGTCATCTATGTTAGTTATTTTTGCAATTTGGTGTGTACATTTTTTATACTCTATGTCTTTTATGATGTTTGTCTGTATTGTCCTGTTATGTTGTTTTAAGTTTTATATTTGACATTGTCCACACATAAAAATTTATGTCTTCTGGATAAATAAAATGAATATGAATATGAAATATGAATATTTTCAGCACGATAATGCTCCAGCACATACTGCTCGACAAACCTGCCAATATCTTCAACGGTTTTTTTACTGATAGGTTCGTTAGAGCACAAAAATGGCCACCAAGATCGCCTGATCTAACCCCATTAGATTACTTCATGTTCGGCTATCTAAAAAATAGGATTATAGGAACCGCATGCATACCATAGAAGAACTGAGAGATGCAGTTTTGTCACTTAATAATTATACTAATTGTATTTATAATTTAAAGTAATAAATAAATTTAGTTAAACACCAGTTAGTACTGATTGTAAAATCATAATTTAGTAAAGTTAAATTAATTACATTTCATTTTACAAGCAGAACCACCAATCCATAGTCGTTTATATAATGCGAGTTCAAATATAGGTTACGTTTTCCTTATTTATGACAGATCCGTTACTTTCTTGTGTTCCCAACACTGACTTTAGTTCAAACCTTCATTACAAACACGCGGCATATACCTACACCCTGTTACTATCTATAGGAGCGGAATTGACAATCATTTTGAGTCTCTGTGTATATCCATGCATTACCGCATGCACACATTGAACGAAATGGAAATGTTATTTCACGAATTTTTGTATTTTTAAATATTTATCCATTGATAGTTTAGCTAGTTTAGTTTAGGTTTTTATTCGTTCCTTAAATGTACAGAAAGTATAGAACACGTTAAAAATGGATACCGAAAAAGAAAAACACTGGTTGCTGTTACTGAAGTACTAAAGAAAATGCAAAATGAAAAGTAAAAATGAAAATTCAATTAACTAGCTCAAAAATAAAAAGGCGCAAAAGAACAATTAAACTCAGGGTTACCCTCGCAAATTAAAACTTATCACGAAAAGTAAATTGTGGGTGAAAGAAATCTGACTCTCTTTATTTACTCCAAAAAATTGAAAAAGGTTTAATCAAAAAATAAAAGAACAGGAATTTTATTATACTTAAAAAAAAATGTTAAATACAATTACACAGGAAAAAAAACCTTGGACAAAAGGTCCTGGTCGAAATCAAAACTGCATTAGACTCTAATATACAAAAGGACAATTCAAATCCTTTAACAAAGCAAAAAGAAAACAATAGTCCAGGAAGTATTCTTATCACGAAAATCCACGTGGTTTCAAAATTAACCAAACTAAATTAAACGTGGACAAAACAAGTGAATTACATAAATGAAAACTTACATACAAGCACAATACTTCTATTCACCCAACTCAAGGTGATTAAAAATAATTACAAATCAGCAAACTTAAAAAACGAACAAGAATTAATTCTTTAAACTTAAAAATATCTTCCAGAACTTAAATAATAAATGATCCTATATTTAAATTTGTGTACACAAAAATATATTCCAATAAGAGGTTTCATTTTGATATTTAAAATAAACGAGTATATTTTAAGAAGAAATCAATAAATATTTTTTTTCGTGTAAAGAGAAAGGTATGCCATTAAAGATGGAAAACGATGTCAGCCAAATGGCCGCCACGGCTAACGGTTGCAGCACCATATCGTTTTCATGAAATTTTCCATGACCAATTCGCACATTTGCGGCTGTATGTCCTCGATAACTTCACGAATTCCATCTTTAAGGTCTTGATCGATTGTGAAGGATTGGGCAATAGGACCTTATCTTTCACATGGCCCCAAAGAAAAAAGTCTAAAGGTGTTAGTCACAAGATCTCGGGGGCCAATTGTGAATCACCTCTTCGTGAAATAACACCGCAGGAACTTTTACTTGCAAATTTGCGATTGTTTCGTTGTCTTGTGTGGCACGTAGCGCGTCTTGTTGAAAATAAACGTCGTCCACATCAATATCTTCCATTCCGGCATAAAAAATCATTATCATAGCTCGATAGCGCAATCCTTCACCGTAACAGTTGCACCAGCCTCATTTTCGATTAGTAAGGTCAATCACACCGCCAGCCCAAAAACGCACCAAACAGTGACACGTTGAGGATGGAGAGGCTTCTCAACAAGCATCCTTGGATTTTCCGAGCCCCAAATGCGGCAATTCTGCTTATTCACGTAGCCTCCGAGATGAAAATGGGCCTCATCACTGAAGATGATTTTTCGATGAAAATCCGATCATTTTGATGCATTTCAATGACTCAATCAGCGAAGATACGACGTTGCTCGTGATCGACGCGTTTGAGTTCTTGTGTTAACTGAACTTTAAAAGCCTTAAAACCTAAGTCTTTATGCAAAATACGGTGTAATGTCGTTTGTGGAATGCCTAATTCAAAGATCGACGAGGAATCGACAACCTGGGTTTTCGTCAACCACTATGGGCTACAGCTGCAAGTATTCTCAATTGTTCTTCATCGACGCACACGGTTTCGATTCTTCACATCACTAAGTTGTCCCAACAGCTCAATTTTTTAACCAGTTTCACTATTGCTGGCCGAGTAGTGCTTCACGACGACCCCAAAAGTGCTTTAGTTTGCGAACTGTGACTGCAAAATTTTCACCATTTCTGTAGTGAATTTTAACAATTTCAATGCGTTGTTGAAGCGTGTATCGTTCCATTTTAGTAATGGCCGTAGTTTGTTACTTGTCAAATGTCAAAAGAAGACAGTTCTTCAAAAGTGACAGCTGCCCAGATAGCGGGCTATTTAAAATGAAACCTCTTATTGTAAAACCCTTTATAATACCAATTATTATATAACGAGTTCTTTGATGGATGAAATAATTACCAAATTAAGCGAAACAAAACTTTAAATAAAATGAAATACCAAAATGGCAGCTAACAAAATAAAATTACATGTACTTACACCGGCATCTTGTCAAAGAACTGGCCCCTCAGGGTAAAACAATCGCATACATATAAAAATCCTACAGCTGCGTGCGCTGCAACGCACAAAGATCATAGAAGAAGAATACTTCGAAGAAGGACATGAACAACATGAGCAAATAAACATATAATAAAGAGTATAAAACAAATTCAACTGGACATTTAAATAAATAAATTAAACAATTCAAAACATTAACTAAATCTTGTACAAAAATTAACATTAATTTTTGAGAAAATTTGCCCGAAACATTGATAAAGACAGATCGTAGTAAAATATGATCACTGAATTTACGAAAACCGGGGTGCCAGATCACAGCAGTAAACACCACGAAAAACACAGACAAAAGTTAAACACAACTATTCTAATGTTACTTCACAGTTTAAAAGGTATTTTAGACTATAAAAAGAATTTTTAACTTTAAAAGCATATTAAAAAAAAACTAAATACAGTACGAAAAAATATCCTCACCTCATAGTTCCATACGTGCTGCTGATGAAAAAATAAGTTATCGTATTCATCAATACAGCGCATTCTGTCAAAACATAAAATGTACACATACGGCTTTAACATCCTGCAAGCGTTTCATCCTGACGATGAAACTCGCTGTCTTGCTTTTTGGGAACAAATATTAATATGGTTTCAGGAAGACCCAAAGTGTTTACAAAAAATTATGTGGACAGATGAGTTTAAATTTACCAGAGGGCGTAATTGTTAATAAAACGCAACTGGTACTACTGGACACCGCAAAACCCTCGCTTGATTCATGAAGCTAGCTTTCAAAATGTATGTAGCTTTGATGAATTTTGCTTAATGATGACAAGCAGAATGAGTTTTCAATTTTATAGCACCTTTAACAGTGACATACCGTAATTCTGCGGCAATGCGTAGTTGACATTCAGTTGCCTCTGTCTGATCGGAGACCAAATGGACGGGACATCAGTTTATTTTTCTTATGAAGTAGATCGTATACTGACAAGAGAACACCGGCGGGTGTCCCCCTCCGATTTTGATGAAACTTAACAGATCGAAAGGGTACCTTAAAATAAGAGACACGTATTTTTTTTTATCGGCGTATCCGCACGATTTTGGGGTACAGCCCCCTCCAAAGTTTGACGATTTTTCAATTTTTGCAAATATTTCCTAAATTATAACAGATATTAAATTTTCTTCTTATATAATTTTGCAGCATATTGCATGGCCTAAGGGTGGCGTCGTCCGTATTCGCATAAATTAATAACGGCGGGACTGGGTACCCCGTACCCCCCTTTTTTTTACATTTTTTCTTTTGTTATTCATTAAAGAGAAGGCCGATTTTACATAGAAATACGATGATGTTATAACAAGTTTAGAAAATTAATAATTGTAAAAATAAAATTTTAACAAAGCTTCAAAATTAATAAACTTTGATTCAAGTACTCGTGGTATAAGAGTGGATACGTTGAGGAAAGACCTGGGCCCTTTAAAAATCCTGTAGAGTTTTGTTTTAACAAAGATGCGCAGTCTACACCCTTGTGTAGTATTTGCAATAAATCACTTTTACACAGACTATCACTACTGTAATACTTACATAGCTTAATTACTGTATGTATATTAATCTTGTTCGCTATTGCAATACATATATACCAATAATATAATCGCATTACAGTATGGCATGTATTTAAACATTTATAAGCATTATAATGTTTTTCTAATTCTGTTCTATTGTTTCCGAAATGTTATAATCTTACAAAACATCTTTAGTATATATTATGCTCCATTGAATACTTACATTGTACACCTACATTGCACGAAAAACTTGAAATAAATTAAAAAATATATATGTATGTATTATTTAATCCTTCGTCCTGTGTAGCAAATTTGTTCATATATACGCACTAGGTTATGGTAAGGATTATGGTATTCTAAGAATGTATAACATTTTATTAAGGAAATATATAAAACGCAGTCACTAACTGTAGTTGATAAAACGATTTATATTGCTACCACCGATAAAAGTTTCGTATAGTATATAATATAAGTTAGTAGGCATAGAAAGGTTTGACCATAGCTGTCGAGTAGATACAATTCTAAATTAAGAAATATTTAAGTAAGGAGAGCAGCGGAGTAACGATAACAAATAATTGTTGTTAATGTACTATATTATTATTATTACAATTATTTTTATTATTAATCCTCCAAATTTATTACCATTGTTTTCTATGTAAAAGCGATCTTTTTTTAATGAATAATGAATAAACTTATTATTAAAAAAATGCGGGGGTATGGGGTACCCCGTCCCCCGTTATTAGCTTTTTATGAAGATATCTACCTTGAGACCATGTATTATTCTGGAAATTGTGTTAAGGATAAAAACTTATTTCTGTTATAGTTCATTATAAATCAAATCAATAGACAAGTTTATTAATTTTGAAGCTTTATTATTATTTTTCTATTTTTACAATTATTAATTTTCTAAACTTGTTATACATCATCGTATTCTATGTAAAATCGGCCTTCTTTTGATGAATAAGAAAAAGAAAAAAATGTAAAAAAAATGGGGGTACGGGGTACCCCGTCCCCCGTTATTAACTTTTTGCGAATACGGTCGACGCCACCCTTAGGGCCATGCAATATGCTGCAAATTATGTTAAGAAGAAAATTTAATATCTTTCATAATTTAGGAAATATTTGCAAAAATTGAAAAATCGTCGAAACTTTGGAGGGGGCTGTACCCCAAAATCGCACGGATACGCCGATAAAAAAAAATACGTGTCTCTTATTTTAACGTACTCTTTCGATCTGTTAAGTTTCATCGAAATCGGAGGGGGGCACCCGCCGGTATTCCCTTGTGAGTACAATGTTTAATGATATGAGGACTGGACGCAATGGACCTTGAGCTTAGCCACCAAGGTTTTCTGATTTAACGCCTTTGGATTTTTATTTACGGGGACACAAAAAATCGTTGGTGTATTCGGTCAAAGTATAGACCAAAGTAGAATAAGAGCGCTGAGTAAGTAAAGCGTTTGATAGCATAGATCCTGAGCAAATAAAACAGGCTACAACAATATGAGTTTTCATTAGGATTCTAAAATTTTGCAAGCGAATGAAGGTCATATACAACACTTATAATTTTATTATACCTACATAATACATACAGCATTTCGTTTTCGATTATCTTGTATTCAATAAATTTTGTTTTTTTAAACTATATTTTGTCTGTCTTATATGCTTTTAAAGTTAAAATTGCTTTTCAGGGCCCACTATTAAGGGGGGCTCTTGCTTTAGGAGGCCTTAAAAAACCGTTTTTGATGATTTTTTTTAGGACAGAAAAAAAATGAACAAACCTAGCGAACTTTTTAAGGTATTTTATCGCATATTTGAACATTAAAAAAAAATTTGAGAGAAAAATATTTAAACGCAGCCGATTTTTATGCACATTTGTGCAACATCTCCCAATTGCAGTCTGCAATCGGTGGGAAAGATGAAGCCCGTAATTTTCGTGCGAAACAAAAAAAAAAACGAAGAAAATTTTAACTCTCATGTATTTTCTTCTAGCTGAACTAAAAAAAAACCCAAAAATTGTAAAATTTAAAATTTTTCTCAGATTTGAAAATAAATGTACATTTTCAGGAAAAAAAAATCATTTCAACTTGTTAAGAAAGTTACTTAGAATTCTTTTTTCAAGAATCTTTTTTGTTCAAATAGAAAAACAAGAACAACTGAAGCTAACAAAAGCCTTGGTTCATTTTGGTTGGTTGTCTAGTTTTCTTGCAATCACGCCCACCAGTTTAGAAAAATCGTAAAAACGAAAACTCGATAAAACACGCCTTAAAGTTTACGATCAAAAAAAAAATGTTAATTTTCGATTACTTACAGTAATAATACGCTAATCAGCTATTCAAAATATTATTGTTTCGAATGACCGTTTGAACTTTTTTCGTATATGTGCTCGACACCTCACTGCATTTAGTGCTGTATCCTTGAAAATATTGCAAATTAGCCTCTATAACTTTTCATACATATTCTTAGATATATTAAGAATAGATTTGAGCAATAAAAAACAACGATTTTTTGAGCCTTCTAAAGCAGAACTCCCCTTAATTAAATACTAATTAAAAACTACATTTTCTGAAAATTGCTAAACTTTGAAAAAAAATCTGTTGCACTATATTTGTTTACATTTCCAATAATTTTTTTATGTCACTACAAATTTTTACTGAGTTGCTTGAACTCATTCTCGATCTAATGTTTGTATCTACTTATTACAATTGTTGTCTTTTTGTTTATAGCTACTTAGTGTTTTGTTTATCTGTTCGTTTCTCACTATCCTTGTCTTTAGTTTTGTTAAGTAAGTCAATTTGTTGCTTTAATAGATCGATTTTATCACGAAGTTTGCTTATTATCAAGTCTTTTTGTTTTAGTATATACATATAAACAATTTGATGTCGCCGACCCCTTTTGTTTCCCATGTAAATGCACAGCTTCTTCATTTTATAATGAGATAGCTAACCACTTATGAAGTATCCGTAGTATAAGAAGTATCTTAGATAAAGTATGATACAAAATTCTACTTAAATACTTTTAAGTATCTTTCTACACAAGACATGTACTTCCAGCTCGGCCAGTATAGCCGAATAGCAGAAATTCAACAATTAGTAGGGAATAATTTTATTTATATCATGGTAGATGAAAGTACGGATAAGTGTGGCCGTTATATTGCCCATTTGTTAATAGGAATTTTTCATGAAGGTATTGTAGGTAAATCATATTTAACAAATCAGGTATTTTCTCTCAGAAGACACCTACAACAACAATTGTCATTTTATATCAAAAGATAAAGAATTTAAAAACAATTGTAAAGCTTTTAGTAAAATTAAACTTACCAGTTTACTGCAGGCTCGACAAAATATTTTGTCGCCATCCTTTACCAGTTCAGGATATGGCTTAATCCATAAAGAAATTTTGTTCGCTATATTCATTGTATGTACACACAGTATTTAAAAACGTAACACAATTACATGCTCTTTCGCTCAAAGATATTCAATGAATGAATAGTTTATTTGGGAATTAATAATAATAAAGCGTCCACATCCCTTCTGCTAGGGGAAATTAAACACGTGCAGTTCTTGGAAAAAAAGTATTAGAGAAACCGATGTAAGAGATTTATCGTTCTGAGAATTGTCGGTTGTCGATCTACATTAGGAATTACTAGGAACTTTTACTAATAGAAAGGATAAGAAAAAGCTTAAATATGCAATATATGCAACTTTTGTAAAAATATGTATGGAAATGCCTAAATATGCAATATATGCAATCACTAATTAGCGCTAATTAACTTCAATTAGTGTAATACGTTTACATATAGACTATAATTAAAGAGATGCAAAAAATAAATTATATGCACTTTGCATATAATCCGGTCTCTAGTGATAAGGTTACATAATTATGCTAATTACTGCCAGAATATTTTCTCTACATATTCTTGTATATTATTCCAAGAGATTGTTTCCGTGTATAAATACCGGCATTGCTATATGCTACAGAAATAATGACTCTGACAAAAAAGAAGAAAACACATTAAAAATAACAGAGAGGAAGATTATTAGAAGAGTGTTGGACACTATTAAAACTGAAAACGGAAAATATAGAACAAGAAAAAACGAAGAAATACTAAATGAAGTAAGTGGAGAGGACATCGTCAAATTAGTTAAAGTAAAAAGAATAGATTGGCTGGGACACGTTTGAAGAGCTGGACCAGTGTCAACAATAAAACCGATGGTGGAACGGAGACGAACCAGTGGACGAAGGAGAGGTAGATCGAGACTGAAGTGGATGGAGGAGGTGGAAGAGGAACTACTGAAGATGGGTATTCGCAATTGGAAAAGAAAAGTTCATAACAGAGGAATGAAGGAGGATCATCCGAAGTGGAAGAAGCTGCACACGCGTCTAGCAGGTATTATTTGAAGCTACTCAGCATGGATTGTGAAGTCATACGTATTCTCTTCTGGTCTAAAGAGTTGCTAAAAAAAAAATTATTTCTATAGCATATGGAATTGTAAAAAATAATTGACCGAAATTAATGATGATTGCGATGATTTGATAATCATCGCATTTTACAGCATTTTTGCAGAAGCAGTTAGATGATGTCACACCAGAGTAATTGAGTAATATTATAGAAATAAGTCATCAATTTATTTAGCTACGGGCAAAATTGGAGTCTGAACGTGTGAGATTGACTTATTGCTTTCCTGTATTGTATTTACCTTTAATTCCAGTGCAAAATATAAATAGTGTCGCTGTCGATAGTCGATATTATAAGCAACAGTTGAAATATGCAGTGTGAGAATTATAAGTTGTGTTAAGAAAATATTTGTATATTTTATGCTAATATGCTTTATGTTAATGAATGTTTAAATAGAGTTTTTTTTCTTTCTGCTACATACGTAGACGTGTTGGTCGAATATAAGATGGAATATTTCTATTTATTTTTAAATATTTCTTCCGTATAATATGTTAATTAACATCTTACATATCTGCAGTAGTTTTGGAAAGGTGTCTTAAATTCGAATTGGTTTATTCAAATTTATGGACGTGGAGTATACATACCTACTAGTGGAAAATCACTAAATATTAGCCAACCCTTTACCCCTTATTTCATTAAATCGGTTGAAGGTTTGCAAGGAAGTTTTTGTTCGTCCGCTAAAAAACTTATCTTGGCAAGCTGTTCACTGCTCTGCGCTTTGAAAGACTGCTAACATATGTCCCATTTTTTAAAGCTGACGATCCTACTGATATTGGTAATTACATACCAGTACTATCAATTTTTTCTAAAATCTATGAAACTGCACTTTATAATCGTATGATTCGGCATGTGCAGAATATTCTTTCTGATGATCAGCATGGATTTGTAAGCGTAGGTCTACTGTCACGAATCTCACTTGCTTCACGCAGTATATATCTACGATTCTGGATGAGAAAGGTCAAAAGGATGTAATATTTACAAATTTCGAAAAGGCTTTTGCCCGAATGGACCATGGGATTTTACTAAAAAAAAAAATATATCAAGGTATGGATTTAGTGATTCCTTGGTGCGCCTGATTTGTTCATATCTCACGGATAGAGAGTTTTTTGTATCCTACAATGGGGTTACGCTTCGCATACGTCATGAAGGCTCTTTGAGTTCTCGGTGACGTAGCAACAGGTATGATTTTCCAAGACCTGTATTGAAACCTCGTCCACCGCGTTGAGCAGAACTATTAACCATTCTTTCCATGCGAGTTCTATCTTTTTGTTTTTATTAAGCTGGTTTTACATTTGTCAATTTCTAGATCAATAACTACACAGATAAAAATACGGAGTTGAATCTAACACCGTTTTAACTCTTTTCCGGTGTTCCCTCGCGACCATCCGTTCAAGGAGCCTCCATTTCGGAGTTAAATGTTTTGCTACTAAACGGATGGAATACAGAGATAATTTTGCTTTTCATAGGGGAAAAAACATCTTTAACCGAGGTAACCTAATCCGTTAAGGACCAATTTGTCTCTCTTATGCAGTTTTACTATTTTGCAATAAATGTAAAAGTTTCCGAAATGGAGAAATTTTAACTCCTACTGCTGTTATTAAAATGAATAACGGATGTTGTTTCCCCCATATGTATGCAATACTACTATCGTATCAGATAAAATTATCTCCGTTGCTAATGCAAGTAACTCCACTTGGAAATAATTACATCCGCAATAAACAAACGTTAACTCCGTTTCGGAATGTATTTCATCCTTTACACATGAATTTATTTCCTTTAAGAAGGTACCTGCCACAGAGAGAGAAGAGAATATCTCTCTAGTGAGAAGGTTTTTAACTCTATTTTTTATGTTACCTAGCTCCATAGTAGCTAAGTTTAACATCATATTGGAGTTAATCAATGAGGGCTATTCTATGTGGACAGCAGCACCCTTGCTCAGTGCATTTATTCTATTATTTATCATTAAAAATGCATCAAAAATGTCGTCGAACCTCAAGTTCTTGAATTATTTTTGATATATTCCTAATGATTCCTAGGATAGACACACTAAGCACGTCCTCTTCTGTGGTCACAGAGCAGCCGTCATTGGAATTGCTTTAATTTATCCATAATATAGTCGCTTCTTCGAGTTTGGTACCGACCGTGGGTTGAAGGCATGACACAGTTGAAACACCACGGATTCAGCTAAGATAAACGTGCTTTTATTCAGGAGCTAACACCTAGAATGTAGTGGGGGCCAATTAAGAATTGGTACATCGTAGATTGAAAATTAAATAAGGATGCACAAGTTTCTTACCTGCTTTATCTACATCTGCCCTGGTGATGTTTGCTCCCATAACTCTTACCCATCTATCCTTCTCCATTTCTCAAACTATTGCAAAGTGACTACGTCCAGACTTGTTGCACATGCGCTGCACTAACATCGCTTTAATAAATGCGCATGCCCTATGCAAACTTGCAATTTTCAAATGTTTAGGGAAACAGTTACGATTTGGAGAACAAATGTTCCCAATCGGAGGTATCCTTTCCCTTTTTGGCGTTGAGGTATTAGAAATAGAAACATCTGTTAAGTAAACAAATTATCACCTCCGTGAAGGAGAAAATATAATGCAATGTTAGGGATATTTGTTCACATTTAGGGCTTAAATACGGTAGTGTAGATGCGGAGAGAAAGCGGAGATTATTTCTTCCTTGAAGATCGTGTTAGAAACCGGAGTAAATTCAATCTCTCCGTTTTGGTTGAGATTTTGTACAAAACCGAGGAAATACTTTCTGTTTTTAGCTATGGCAACTCCTTTTTGGAACAAAATATTTCCAAAACGGAGACTCCCTATTTCACTCCCTCAAATTTTTACCTGTGTAGGACTTGGAGGACTTGATGTCAATAATGGTTTTACACTTGTCAACTTTCTAGTTTAAGTTCTGTTCAAGTTGAAGATGATATCCAACTGTTTCACATCTGTCAAGAAATTGATTGATTTCTTGGTCAAGTTCTAGAAACTAACATACTTAGAACATGTTGTATTTTTACATCAAATTATCTTTAATTCTGTAGGAATTTCCGTAATTGGTACTCGTGAAATAATTGACTCAGATTAATGTTATAACCTGGTTACCGAGGTATAGTTCGCAGTACTATTGTGCAATTGTGGTTGGGTTATACTTCTGGTCATGTTATATATATTTGGTTACATCCACGTTGTATTATTGTACCCACCTGTTTTAGTTTCGATATTTACTATTTGTATATTTAATAATTTATTGGCAGTTATTATTTGATTCTTCTGAAAAGGTATCTAAATTGTACATATACATTTTTGTTTTGTATAAAAGCCCTTGTAGAAAATGAAAAAAGTTATATCAAGAAGACGACAAGAAAGGCTGTCTAAGTTAAGGGGAAAACTGTATTTTCCTTAATGTTAATCGAAGTGATGAAGATTACAGCTACTCTGAAACCAACAAGACGGTGGTGGGTCAGATCATGGCTAATTCCCAAAAAGGGAAATTTGAACTTAGTTCATTAAATATTCAGAATTGCAAAATTAGGGAAAACACTTACTGTAATTGTTATAAAAACATATTTCAAATCTTTCAACAACAAAACTGTTAACTGTAGCCAGACTGTAGCACGCGAAAGTTTATTCAGAGTTATACCACAGGTTATACCAATACAGATGTGTATGTGTATCTCTGATCAAGAAATCCACCATAAATCCACGAAGAAATCTTCGAGACAGAGCTTGTGCTTGTTGAGTAGATAAATTAACCATCGGAAAATCTAAGATTAAATGTACAGAATGTCCACAAATTAAGATAACATGAAAATGCTTCAACAGAAGAGTATCATCTATTGCATGTTTTATAGTTTAAGTACAAAATTTCAATTAATTAAAGTCAACAAAAATTACTCTACAAGGTCACCTCCAACTTCCACACATACCTCCGCCCTTTTAATAAATTCACCATAGATTTTGCATATGGTTTGTGGTACATTTATTTCATTCACCGCATCCTGTATTCATGCTTTTAGTATTTCCTAATCCTGCGGCGGGTCATTTGCGTAAACTTTTTGCTTTAAAATGCTCCACAGAAAAAAAATCAAGAGATGTCAAGTCAGGTGATCTGACAGGAAAACTTATTAGATCAAATCTTCCCATCCATCTTTCTCCGAACTGATCTGTCAACCACTGCCGTACCAAAAGCGTCGCAGGAGCAGGACATCCGTCTTGTTGCCAGAAAAATGTTACGCCGCATTTCTAGCGGTAAATTAACTAGAAACGGTAATAGATAAGTTTCTAAAAGACGCACATAAACGTGTTGATTCAAATTTTCGTCAATAAAATATGGACCAACGATTCGACCGTAAAAAATTCCGCACTAAACATTTACTCTTTTATAACGTTGACTTCGTTTCTGAATGACGTAGTTTAGATTATGAAAAGCCCAATAGCGACTGTTTTGTGATGAAACGTGACCATTGCATTGGTGTAGAACAGTGGTTCTCAAACTTATTTAGACACTGTACCCCTTTTTACCCACAAAACATTTTAGGTACCCCTTCTCAGTTACCGGTACTAAGTAAACTATAATTAAAATATTAAACAAATCTTAAAGCCTTCTATGTAGCATAGAAGTATAGTGTTAACCTTTGAAACTAAATTACGCATCATGCTTAAATAAAAATAAAGAGATATTGTTTACAAACATTTTTATTACATTAAAAACAAACACACACAAAATTTAAAGAACAAAAAGCGCTTACTTTCAAAGAGATTAGTGAGAAGGGTGAGCTTGTTTCCCTTTGCACAGTTTATCAAAATTGGGTTTTAACTTGGTTAAATACAATCTTAAATCATCTTCAACATTTAATTTGTTTCTAGATTTATTTTTAAGATAGGTTAAACTTGAGAAACCCTTTTCACATAAATAAGTGGTGGAAAACCCAACAAGAAATTTAACAGCAGTGCTTGACAGTTCTTTGTATTCCTTCCCAATACCGATCCAGAAATCTAACAATGTAGTACCAGCAGTCAAATATTTGTTTTTCAACGTGGGATCACATGATACTTCAATGAGGTGTTCCTTTTGAAAGATAGTCTGGTTAGTGTCCATAGCATCAGCATTAAAGGGGTCACGTATCCAGTTACACTGTTTCTCCAAAGGTGGAAAGTACTCTCTTATGCGGATCTTCAATGCATTCAAATGCTGGCCCATTTGAGTCTTGAGTTCAGTGAAATCAGATATGTTTTTCTCATTATCTTGCAAAAATGTAAGTAATCTTTCAAACGGCTCGCAGTTGTTATTTTCTATTTGTTTTTCCCAGAGAATGATCTTTTTTACCATTGCATCAGCTTTCTTTTCTATATTAAAAATATCAGAAACACTGCCTTGCATGGATAAATTCCAGATGTTGAGTTTTCCAAAAATATCACTTAATAAGCCAACTTCAAAAGCCAATCAAAATCAGTAAGTACAGAAGACAGATGGGATTTGTGTTCGGTAAAAAAATATGTAATTCTTTGTGGAGTTCAAATACACGGGACAAAACATTTCCCCGAGAAAGCCATCGTGCCTCAGTATGTAGCAATAAGTTCTCATGGAGGCTCCCCATATCCTGGCATAGAATTTTAAAGTAACGGGATTTTAGGGGCCTAGTTTTTATGAAGTTCACAATTTTCACACTCTGATCAAGGACATCTTTAAGTTCATCAGGGAGGTGCTTAGCCACCAAAGCCTCTCGGTGAAGGACACAATGAGTGAACTTACACTCAGTTGAAACCGTTTTAATATGGCCTACCAGCCCTGTGATGTGACCGCTCATAGCCTTAGCACCATCCATACACACTGACACACAGTTTTCCACTCGAGCTGGTTTTCGGAAAAAAAAGAATCTAACAAATTGAAAATATTTCACCTTTGTCGATGTTTTAAGTGTCTTACAAAATAAAATATCTTCAAATATTTCATCTTGAAAAATGCCACGTACAAAAACGATCAGTTGGGCTAGGCCAGCGACATCCGTGGTTTCATCGAGTTGTATACCAAAGCAAGGACTAGTTCGAATTGCTCCAACAAGTTGTTCTTTTGTGTCATACGCCATATCACTAATTCTCCTTGAAACTGTATCATTTGATAATGGAATTGCTGTAATTCTTTTTGCCTCGTTCTCTCCAAACATACAAGAAACAATTTCTGCTGCGGCAGGGAGGATTAGGTTTTCACCAATAGTATGGTTTTTACCAGACTTCGCAATTAAATGACTAACTTTGTAAGAAGCTTTTAGAGCACTTTCATTTTGTTCTGCACCAGAAAAGTGTTTTATCGTGTTTTTCCTACTTTTCAAATCTTCCAAAAGACGTTCAAAGTACCGTAACTCCTTTTTGACTAAGTCCTCATGTTTGCTTTCAAAATGGCGTTTTAAAAGAGAAGGTTTCATAGAATTGTTTGATAAAATTTCTGAACAAACAACGCATTGTGGATTAGGCTCGTCTGAGCTTCCAGTCCAAGTAAAACCTAATTTTAAGTACAACTCGTCATATTTTCTCTTTTTACTTTTATATTCATTTGCCAGTTTTTCGGTTTTTTTATTTTTTCCTTGAGCTGCTCATTAGTAACAAGACGTTCAGGTCTACTTTCATTTTGTGAAGTTGATGGCCCAGAATTTTGATGCAGATCTTCATGAGGCCTTTTCTTTAGGAGCCATTTATCCATTGTTAATTTTTATTGTAAAATTCACTTACGTGATACCTGACTCAGTTTTCAAACAGATGTCCGTAAACGTGTTTCAACAGGATTGAGTGTCCGCAGAATAACACAACACACCAGAAAAATAACACAATACTGAGAGCGAGCTTGTAATAACAGGCAATGCTACTGCAGTGCAGTGACACGAGTGATTGGCCGGCCACACAGCCCCACTCTGATGACTAAGCCCTTAGTGGCGCGCGCACGTCAACGTGTCCATACGTGTCCCGGGTTGTTTTATTTTATTGTTGGCCGGCCGCGTACCCCCTAAAAATTTTCGCGTACCCCCGAGGGGTACGCGTACCACAGTTTGAGAACCACTGGTGTAGAAGGTTGCTTCATCAGTAAAAAATGTCATTCTATGAAAACGTGTATCTACGAGGTAATCCTCACCAACCCATAAAGAAAAATCCAATCGCTTCTCTTCATCTCCATTTTCAAGTATATGTCGGAACTGTGGTTTAAACGGCCGAACTTTGTTTTCTTTAAAAATTCTCTGCAAATGAGATTTACTAATATTCAGTCTTTGTGATCGTTTCTATAAGGATTATTATTAGACAATACAACAACCTTTGATCGCCAAGATTAATTATGATTATCTTATTATACATTAATTTCTAGATAACACGTTATCTCAATTAAACTTACCACCATACAATCATAATACTCAAACTTTAGACTTAACATTTTATATTTTAACTAATTTTATGTTGTTAAAGAACTTTTTCTGTTAACAGTAAACTCTAAAATGCAATAAATGATACTCTTCTGTAGAACCATTTTCATGTTATCTTAATTTGTGGACATTCTGTACATTTAATCTTAGATTTTCCAATGGTTAATTTATCTACTCAACAAGCAGAACTTTTTATAAAGAATGGCTTTTTGTTGTAAAATCAATAATAAAGATTTTTTTCCTCTTGTCAACTTATAGTTGTCATAGTTTTTCACATTTTCCAATATGTGATGGAGTTTTAGCGTGTTGATCAATCAGGTATTTTCTCTAAGAAGACACCCACAACAACAATTGTCATTTTATATCAAAAGTTAAAGAATTTAAAAACAATTGCAAAACTTTTAGTAAAATTAAACTTACCAGTTTACTGCAGGCTCGACAAAATATTTTGTCGCCATCCTTTACCAGTTCAGGATATGGCTTAATCCATAAAGAAATTTTGTTCGCTATACTCATTGTATGTACGCACAGTATTTAAAAACGTAACACAATTACATGCTGTTTCGCTCAAAGATATTCAATGAATTAATAGTTTATTTGGGAATTAATAATAATAAAACGTATTTACCACATCCCTTCTGCTAGGCGAAATTAAACACGTGCAGTTCTTGGAAAAGAGTATTAGAGAAACCAATGTAAAAATTTCTCGTTCTGAGAATTGTCGGTTGTCGATCTACATTAGGAATTACTAGGAATTTTTACTAATAGTTAGGATAAGAAAAACCTTAAATATGCAATATATGCAGCTTTTGTAAAAATATGCATAGAAATGCCTATATATGCAATATATGCAATCACTAATTAGCGCTAATTAACTTCAATTAGTGCAATACGTCTACATATAGACTATAATTAAAGATATGCAAAAAATAAAATATATGCACTTTGCATATAATCTGGTCTCTAGTTATTATGCTTGTGGGTAGATGTACTCTTTCAGTAATCAGTTGCTGGATGAATGTCTTTATAGTTACATCATGCAGTGGGCAATTAAACAGCATGTGATTCAGATCAGCTACCTCATGTCCACACTAATTAACACTTCGGAGAATCAATAATTTGGAGTTTGTATAAATGAGATGGTTGTTGACAATGTCCAAACTTTATTCTAGCAATCGTGGGTCTATAAAATCGGGAAATTTTATTATGGGAGAGATACCAGGGTCTGCTATAAATTAATGGGTGTATATAAGCATATTGAGTCATTTTCTCGTTGTATCTTCTTATCCACAGGCCTTCTCATGTCTGATGTAACACTTATTGCTTTGCGATGTTAATAATATCTGTACTGTTTTTGGTGGGTGGAAAGCCTTTATGGTCACTGCAGGCTTGGATCAAACACCATCCTCGAAAGGAAACCATCATGCAGCCGGAACCATCTAGGAGATATATCATCAGGTACACGTGGTTGGCATGGGTACACGTCCACTACATCCGTCCTCTAGGCGTAGTTAGTATTGTATGTACGCACAGTATTTAAAAACGTAACACAATTACATGCTGTTTCGCTCAATGATATTCAATGAATGAATAGCTTATTTGGGAATTAATAATAATGAAACGTATTTACCACATCCCTTCAGCTAGGCGAAATTAAACACGTGCAGTTCTTGGAAAAAAGTATTAGAGAAACCAATGTAATAGATATATCGTTCTGAGAATTGTCGGTTGTCGATCTACATTAGGAATTACTAGGGAATTTTTTACTAATAGAAAGGATAAGAAGAAGCTTAAATATGCAATATATGCAACTTTTGTAAAAATATGCGTAGAAATGCCTAAATATGCAATCACTAATTAGCGCTAATTAACTTCAATTAGTGTAATACGTCTACATATAGACTATAATCAAAGATATGCAAAAAATAAAATATATGCACTTTGCATATAATCCGGTCTCTACTGATAGTGATAACTATTGCGAACTTGTGAAAATACTGTTAAAGTTAAAAAATGCCATTATAATATCTATTTGAAAACTTTTTATGGACTTAAGGTACATTAAAAATAGATTGGCACCAAAAGTGTAGAATAGAGAATAATCAGAAATTCACTCCAATGTTATTCCCTATGGTCACGATTTTATTTTTTGTTGTCGTTTATACGACGCTACGAGTCCGCGTATAGAAATATAGCAGCGCGCAATCGCTTCGAAAGGACGCCAACAGTTGTTTGAAAAAGCATATAAACACCGCCAGAATTTAATTGAAAAATGATAGAATATCTGTCCATTTAATCACCAGAGTCAAACTTCTGTTATTCTCTATTGTGTGTCAAAAGTACTCCGATATATGCACGAAAGAGGAGGGGGCGTTAGTTGGCTCGTAGATACGGCAAGGGGTGGTGGATCAAAAAAAGTTTGAGAACCGCTGCGCTAGATAACAGTACAAGGTCAACAACCTGGCGTGCGGTCGTTGTTGTTTTTTTATCTGTTTCGTGTCGTGTGTGTGTTTATTGCTTTATATGTTAAAATGAACAGCATCCGTAACCTATTAAATAAAGCATTTTCTTCGTATTCGTCAGAGGAAAAACTCGAAATAAAACAACTAAGATGGCCGCTACCGGATATAGACATTTCGGAAACTCAAAATGTTTGTGCGTCCCGCTTCTAAAATACGGACAAGGAAATTTAATAGAAACATTTATTTAAAAAACGATTCGGATTTGTGGTTGCGACGAAAAGCAAGTTGTTTTAGTTTTCTTTGTGTTTTATTCGGAGGAGAATTAACATGGGCGAAGGACAATATTACGGAGTTAGTGCACTTTTGGGAAAGAAAATGCATGAGAAGTACAAGGCACATGTGAATTTTTTCTATGCTTGGTAAGTTAAATTATTTTAACTCAATTAATCTCAGCCTATGGAAACGCAAAATTAGAACACAACGAAAGAGTTGACAGAAATCGATATGTATTAAACATAATTATAAAAAGTGGTCAATTTTGCGGTACATTAAAATTAATCTTGCGGTACATTAAAATTAATCTTGCGAGGACACCATAATCTATAATTTAAAGTTTTATTTGGTCCCCGTAACATTTCTCAAGTTTTTTTTCTTTCTCAAAGACTAAATACTTATATGCAATTCCGAAGGAAATGCCTTCCCACTTGGCAAAATAACATGACTATAACGTCGTCTAAATGTTATCTTGTAACGCGAAATGTTACAAAAATATATACAATGTACCACATGCAGTAACATTTCTACGACTGTTTAATGTCCGCCTAAGCGATGTTACGAAACAATATTTCCCAGTAATGTTAATACGAGGTCTTCGAGTAACATTACTTTAACATGACGATTAATGTTGAAGTATAGCTCTTCCGTAACATTTCTCATATCTTAAAGAGAAATATTGATACAGTGTGGCAATTAAATGTTTCTATAAATATATCTACGCTAATGTTTCTATTAGGATCTCTTATTTACTCCAAAAGTTCTTGCTGCATTATACAAGACACATGTTGTTGAGGTTTATCGAGAGGTTATATTAATTAATATAAAACGGAATCTCAATCAGTCTTATTGAAATTCAATGTTAATATTATAATTTCATGTTACACTCGATAGATCGGACCCCTCTGTTTATACGAATTTATCTTCACTTAATAAAATTACAATATTAACATTAAACATTAATGCCAGAAAAATATAATGGATAAGACATTTTTATAATATAACATTATAAGTCTTTTTTGTAGTTATTTTTGCAGATACATTAAAATGGTCAATCATATATCATATAGTTCTATGTAAAAACTAAATAGTAATACTATGAATAATATTATAAATAGCTATTTAAGTAAACGAAATACATTAATAAATACTTTAAAAAGTAAAATGCTGCTTACAGAAGACAATAAAGGCATTTATTGATTAAAAAAAAAGTACATTAAATTCCATTTTAATAAACTTCAGTATTGGAAACAGATTATGGGATACATAAATTAACATGAATAGAATCTAAACAAAAACTCACAACACATAAGAAAAACGCCCCGAATACATTTTATTCCTTTGAACATTTTGCTATTTTTCTATCAAATCTTTGTTTTGCATAACGAAACCATTCCATGACAGTTATTTCGTATTCTGTATCTGTGAGTACAATATTTCTTCTAATTCTCTCTGAAATTAAAAAAAAAAGACCGTCAAAAATAGAGATCAGAAAAGCTATTTTATTTATATGAAAATTGAGGATAAGCTGCATATTTTATATATAACACTGTTTATAATTATTGTAAACTTTGTATTTGATCAAGAATTACTATGAATTCTAAGAATGACATTACGTGCCATTGCTCATCCTTATAGCACAACAGGTAGGTTTTACTATAACATATATAGGTTATGATATGCATAATACATATCTGTCTTAAAGATCTTCGATGAATTTGAAAGGATCGACATACCTACTTTAGCATTATAAATAAAACTTACCTGATAATGTTGATTCATTATTGACGGGAATTTTTTCTCATCAAAATAATTGCGACGCACAATCCCAAGATGGTCCTATCCATCCACGCCCTGTCCAGTCACGATTACCCTATATTGTGAAAGAGGGGGTTCACAGGTTCACGCCAACTCGTGTATGCGCGGTATGAAAAAACTTGTGATGGCAAACGATACTAACTTTTACAAGTGCGCAGTGCGCAACCACAACCCCACTAACATGATTATTATAGGCTACAAAAAAATGTTAAAAAATTTCATCACTATTATTTACTTTATAGAGAAAATTTGCTCCATTAGTTTTGTGTTTTCAAAATTCTAAATTTGCAGAAACATATATACGTACCTATCTTACACTTTATAAAATGTAAATTTTGTAAATATGGCAATGTTACAACTAAATATTACCTCAACATTTCTGACAGCAAAGTCTTTGTTTTTGCAACATTGTTTTAAAATATTTATTCCTGATTGCATTGAAATGTTACTGTAATGGCCCGCAATATTTCTATCATTATTTAATGTTGCTGCAAAATTTCAGTAACATGTTTTTATTTAACATCGCTGTCTAGTAATAATGTAATATTACTGGGATATCTGCAACATTACTTGCCAAGTGGGTTAGTATTTATATTTAGATATATAAGTATTCCTGATAAGAACTTAACGAATTTTTCATTTTAAAATGGCTTCTATATTTGTGTACATTAATTTTTTCGTGTCAGTATTATTTTGTAAATAAAAGCACAAGTTAAACTTAATATGTTATTACATGGTTTATTATCTTTTTGTTTCTTCCAAGCAACTAAATATTTATTTGAGCATTCATTGCAGCTGTATTTTTGGAAGAAGAATCTTTTAAGAAGAAATATGCTTGTTAAACCATTACTTGTTTCAAATAATTGTTTTCTGAGCACCTGATAGATATTTATTTTTCACTATTTAAAAGAATAATTACTCTAAATTAACACCTATTTATTAAGGACCAAGAATTCATTGTCTGAGCGCAAATATGAAGACTACAAACACCTAGTTTCTAAACTGAAATCCTCAATGTGATGTAATAAAGAAATGAAGTACGCGTGCTCTCGATTATTTTATGCCTGTTTTATATGTTAAAAGTTTCCAAGTTGTTTTCTTCGTCAAACTTTTCCGATGAAATGGCAACACTCTTTAGGAATATTTTGTATAATATAAACAACTTAACTTGTTGCTACATGGTTTAGTATATTTCCGTTTATTACAAGCAACTAAATATTTATTTGAGCATTAATTGCTGCAGTATTTTTAGAAGAAGAATGTTTTAGGAAGAAATATGCTTGTTAAACCATTACTCGTTTCTAATAATTGTTTTCTGAGCACCTGATAGATACTTATTTTTCACTATTTAAAGGAATAATTACTCTAAATTAACACATATTTATTAAGGACCAAGAATTCATTGTCTGAGCGCAAATATGAAGACTACAAACACCTAGTTTCTAAACTGAAATCCTAGATGTGATGTAATAAGGAAATGAAGTACGTGCCCCTTAAAAAAAATTAACTGTAGTTTTTGTTTTAAAGTTTATATTAAAATCTCCTGCAATAACAATCTTTTTATGTAGTTTTTCTTGATTTAAGATGAATATGTACTAGATGTTATAACGTATCCGTAAATAAATCTATGTTTCCTGAAGGCGGTCTGTATCAGTGTTGGGGAAAATTTATTCAGAATAAGAATGAAAATAAATTTTAGCTTCCTTATTCTTATTCAGAAATAATAGATAACTTTTTATTCTTGATTGTATTATTCCAACACAAATTTCCACATTCATTTCATTCATTATTCAAATAATTATTCTTCATTTGAATAATTATTCTCCTTTTGAATAATTACCCTCCATTATTCTTCATTTGAATAACTACTGCTATTCAAATAAATATTCCTATTCAAATAATGGTTTTCATTTAAATAACTGCTTTCATTCGGGAAAGGAAAAGGATAATTTTTTCCATATTAGGGGTTGAGTAGTTGAAGAATATAATTGATTTTTTTCTTAAATGGCGGAATATATTTTTCAGCAATATTAAGAAGCGGTATGAATAACTTTCGTCAACATGAGAGGGTGGGGAGTTGGTAAAGGAGACGCGTTAGTTTTTTTTGAATCTCGAAAATTATTTTTTGGCAGCATCGGGAAGGGAAATAAACACTTTTTCTCAATGTCTTGGAGTAGGCATTGATAGGGATGTATTTATTTCTTAAAGCAATGATATTTGTTTTTTAGGGATCATTTTTTTCTATATCAGGGATTTAGTGGTTGGTTGGGGAGTCGCATTGGTTTTTATTGAATTCTGAAAATTATTTTTTAACAGCATCGGAAAAAGAAAGGAACACTTTTTTCAATATCAAGTAGTGCGGATAGGTGTAGAAGATATTTATTTCTTAAAGTAATCATATTTGTTCTTTAGCCACTGCGGTAAGCGAAAGGGATAATCTTTTTTATATCATAAAGTGGGGGTTGGTGGAAGAGACGCCCTGATTTTCGTAAATAAGATTAGTTTTTTGAGCTACACTGTGAAGGAAGAAGGGTTTTTTTTTACGACACTGATGGAATGAGCGCGGGTAAAAAATATTTTCAGGGTCAGGTACAACTATTAAATATTAATCCCAACTCTGACGCGTTCAAAGGCAAAAAAAAACTTCTATTCTTTGCAGCACATATAAGAACACGGGTGCTAAGGCAACGAAAAGCGTGCAAATATATGTGCATATAAGTACCTGGATCAAGTTTATTCCATTATTTGAATGACGATTTATTTCGTGAGACAATTATTCCAGTAATGCTTTATTTGAATAACGTTGCATTCAATAATTCCCTTATTCAAATAATGCCGGACAACTTCATTCGACAATAACCTAATATTGAATAAAGAATAATTGATTCAAACTTCATTCAAATAATCATTTGAATAAAGAATTATTCTTTGATGCGCAACACTGGTCTATATATCGCAACAACAATAATTTTAAAATTGGTGAATTTTACCTTAACTTCTTTTTCAATTGATAATGAGGAAATATCCCATTTTTCAACAGTTATAATCTTTGTCCTCGTCATTATTAAAGTTCCCCCATGAATGGAATCTTTCCGACAGAAACAGCTGGCTATACCCAGTTTCCTAAACTGAATTCGTCAATGTGTTGTAATAAAGAAATGAATTAGGTGTGTTATCGATCAATTTATGTCTCATGTTTTGTCTGTTAAAAGTTTCCAAATCGTTTTCTTCGGCAAATGTTTTCGATGAAATGGTAACACTGTTTAGGAATATTACGTATAATATAAACAACTTAATTTGTTGCTACATGATTTATTATATTTCCGTTTCGTATAAGCAACTAAATATTTCTTTGAACATTAATTGCTGCTATATTTTTAGAAGAAGTACCCATTCACAAATAATGTCATCAACATATTTAAAGATAATAGGAAGCTGAAAAGGAAGTTTAGGTATTATGTTATCTATAAGAGAATCCATCACTATAACGGCGAAAATTGGACTCATAGGGGAACCCATAGGGGTTCCAAATGTTTGTAAGTGGTACGGTCCATTGAACGAGAACTAGCAATTCCCACAGATAAACTTAAACAGTTTGATGAAATTATTTTTGGATATCGTGGTGTATGGTTCCACTTTAACTTAGTAATGAGTGCATTATATTGTCTTTGTATTCTGTAAGTTGGATCTTTAGTCAAACTTTTGTAGATAGTAGTATCATTTAAAAGTTCTAACGTTTTTGATATGTAATCTGTCTTATTCATAGCAACTGTACAACCGCCCTTGTCAGCCTGTAAGATGCATATTTGAGGATGCTCTTTCAGGATTTTTTTAGTAATATTAAAAGAACGAACTATAGGGGGAGTGTGAGTGAATCGATTATTAAGATAGTTTGTGACATTATTCGTGATTTGCTCTGATTGTGTTTTTGTTGCTCTCGGGAATTTCATCAACAATACATCTGCCAGAACTTTCTTTATGTCCACATGTTTGCCAGTAAGAGGAACACCAAATTTAGGACCCAATGATAGAAAGTTAGAGACATCTTCCGCAATGTCGATATCAGAAAAGTTCCTGAACCACCAGGAGTTATCGTTAAAAAGTCTAGTCTTAGGTTTTAAATTGATTAGTTTCTGGAATTTAGACACATGTAATTGCCTGACTCTACTAAATTTCTTATTATAAGATAATGACAATGTATGATTAAATTTATTAAATACATGAGTAGGAATTAATTTTTGAAATCTGTGACTGTAAAAGTTGAATAGTACGATTGATTTTTGTAATATCTTTAGTTATTACATTTAGTTATTTCTAAATTAAGTATTTAGTTCCCTAACCTGTTATAGAATCTTGTTACCGCCAGCATGAAGTTGGAATCAGCACTGGCAAGGGATGGAGGAATATTCTTAATGTTGTTGGTGATATGGTTGGGTACCACATGATGTCTTCGGCATTTCATCAAAAAATGTTTTCTATTTGACTGCTTGGCTAACTTTAAGTTTAAAGATGCCCATTGTTTCATCATCTTTATGGTTCTTGGACCATAATTATCAGCAATCTCAAGATAAAAACCCATTTGTAATGTGTAAATGTTTCTCGAGATGGCATATATAATGGGTTGTCAGGACTCTATCAATTTTAAAACAGACACTCAACAACTTAGTAGTATATATTGTAATATTTTAAACCGAAATTCATAACTAGGATTTTATCTTTAGACCTTGTATGATTCATTCAATTTTATTTCGGACAAACACTTTTTTGTGTATCTATCTATGTTTTATTTTATACATCATCACATTTTATTCTATTTGACTGTGTCGTAAATTTCACATGTATATTAATTATTAGTGCTTCAGTTGTAACTTTTTTCTTCTTTTAAATTGTTAATTAGCAGTAAGTATCTACCCAAAAACAAAATATATTATTAGTTATTTCTCCCGTTATTTGTCGACATAATATATCAACTTTGGTTTTAGTGAGACATTAAAAAAAAAACCCGCGAGTCCCCGCTTTGCAAAATTACCAAAGATAGCTTGAAGTGTCTGTAAATACATAAAATTTTTACGTGCTACTACTTGCTTATTTGAAAGTTATTTATTTTATTGCGAATCTCGGCAATACACAGTGGTCTCAAGTGATGGGAACCAATTATTTTTTTTTATTAAATCCACTCTTGATCAATTGTAGATCATGGAAAAATGTAAAAAAGAATAAGTTATCGATTTAGAGAGATTTGTTGTTAAAAATGTTGTCCATACGAAGTTTTGTTAAATTTAAGAATTGTTTGGTATGGGGGGCTAAAATATCGTTTATTAGTATATATTGTTGTAATATTTTCTGGGTGAAATCTATCGATCGGTATGCTGGGAAATAATGAAACCAAATTAAAGGAGACTGATCTATTATTTTCGTTTCGTCATAAGAATCTATTACTGACATCTTATCTATTTGAAGTAACTTAAATTTAGAGACAAGCCATTTGGCCAGGTTGTAAGTAGAGCTGTTAATGTTAAAAGTAATCGATCTAAAATTGTTGCTCCCTCGTTGTGAATTTTTGGGAGATAGTATAAAGAGAGCAAGACTGGATTACTATTGTTTAAACGGGAAATGTTATTTCTATCTATTATTTGATGGCAGTCTTTAAGGGTTTGATTGATTTCTTTAACATACAAGTTAATCGGGTTTTTATTTAATGGTTCATACGGACCTGTCACCAATAGTTCGTTCATTGCGCATTAATGTAATGTTGTTTCGTCATGATCACGGTTGAATTTCCTTTGTCTGCTTTTGTGAAGACGCAGTCCATGGATTTTAACTTCTTAATCAAGGCTTCTTCATCGTTCCTGGTGAGGTTCTTGGTTGTCCTCTTCAGATTGTTGATTATTTTCCTAGTGTCTTGTTTGAATCTATCTTGATCTTCTGTATTGAATCTTCTTGCAGCTACCATCATGATGTGATATATAACATCAATAATTAGAAATTTTGATTGTAGACCGTGTTTCAAATCTTTATTCAGTAAGTTCAACCCGTCATCTGTGAATTCTACACTGAACGAAAAATATACATAAATATAATAAAAAAAAGTACATTAATTCAATAATTATTTTATCAAGATTCGTCCAACGAACACTTTTATCAATATAAAGTATGTGCGTTTATTATATTAATAAATATATAGGTTCGTCTATACAATAAAGAAAATTGTTGATATAATGAATTCGTCATTCACTTGATTATGAATATAATAAACATAAATTATTGCTTTAAAAATCGGTATACATTAAAGTGATTAAAGAAGTTTTTGATACAATAAATAAGTAAGTTCCTATTATATGTAAGCTGGATTATCATATTGCGAACCGTGGTACATTGTATGAATTAACTTCTTTATTGCTTATATGAAATTTATACTTTCGGTTAATTAATAATAGTTGTAGAAACTATGAATTACATATTATACCTATTTATTACTAAAGTTTGCCAAATAATATAAACAGATTTCGAAAATATGCAGTTAGTGTAAGAGGTCCAAGTCTTTTACACTAACACAGCATTTTCGAAATCCGTTATACTATTTGGCAAATTTTAGTAATAATTAATTCGCTTATAAATACAACCAACTTCAAAAAGGTGCAGCTACAGTGCAATAAATAAATTTATTTACCAATACTATTTATTGATAAATTTTAATATTAGTATACATTATTTATTTACAAATCAAATTATTATGTTCATTCTCTCAGCATTTCTTATGTGATTTAGTCTTTAGTTCGTACAAGCTTGCCACAAGCTATCCAATTCGCTGGGTAATAAGTTATCAAATCTTAACGACCATATTATAGCTTCTGTCCCGTCTTCAAAATCTGAAACACCAAATAGGTAATAAGTAATATTTGAGAAAAGAGTGTACATATACATTTATACTATGAGATTCAAAAAGATTGTCAAATCCGCTCCTATAGATAGTAACAGGGTGTAGGTATATGCCGCGTGTTTGTAATGAAGGTTTGAACTAAGTCAGTGTTGGAACACAAGAAAGTAAACGGATCTGTCATAAATAAGGAAAACGTAACCTATATTTGAACTCGCATTATATAAACGACTATGGATTGGTGTTTCTGCTTGTAAAAATGAAATGTAATTAATTTAACTTTACTAAATTATGATTTTACAATTCAGTACTAACTGGTGTTTAACTAAATTTATTTATTACTTTAAATTATAACATACAATTAGTATAATTATTAAGTAACAAAACTGCATCTCTCAGTTCTTTTATGGTATGCATGTGGTTTCTATAGATCCTATTTTTTAGATAGCCGAACATGAAGTAATCTAATGGGGTTAGATCAGGCGATCTTGGTGACCATCTTGGTGCTCTAATGAACCTGTCAGCAAAAAAACTGTTGAAGATATTGGCAGGTTTGTCGAGCAGTATGTGCTGGAGCATTATCGTGCTGAAAATAACCTGCTTCAAGCTCATTTTCTTGTAACTCTGCAATAAACAATTCCAACATCTGTTGGTAACGTTGGGCTGTTACAGTTTCCTCGAAGAAAATGGCCTATTATTCGTTGCCTGGACATAGCTAACCAAACTCCAACTTTTACGGGATGCAAATTGCGTTTCTCGAAATTCGTGTGGATTTCTGCAGACCAGACACAAATAGTTTTGTAAATTTATATAGTCTGTTAGATAAAACCAGGCTTCATCCGAGAAAAATGATTTGTTTAGCAACTCATCGTCCCTTAAATTGTTATTAAATCAATGACAATATTCCAATTGCCTATCGTGATCTAATGGTAATAATTCCTGTACCGTAGAAACTTTATAGGGATGAAAATGTAACTTTCTTTTGACAGCTCATTGCGCTGAAGTGTATGATAAGCCTATAAAATTATAAAATGTAATAAACTATTTCACTTAATGTTAATATTGACTTTTTACCTGTTTGTTGAGCATATTACCACAGATAAATTCCCTTATTTTCTCACAGTATTCAGAAATACTATTGTTGGTGATATTAGATGTAAATATAAACGGTTTGAAAAAAATTATAAGATAAATAATCGAAAAATACTACAACACGTACGCCAACGTCAAGAAAATTCATTTAATGTATGAAATTTGTATGTAGCTAACTTCGCTCATTAGATTGGTAATAAGTATAGATAAATTTTTCCGGAAAACAGTTTTTTTTATTACGACAATCATTTTGAATCTCATAGTACATACCAAATTATTTGCAATATTTTTGTTTTGGAATTCTCCTGATCAGTTTAACATATCCGTAAGTTTATTACTTATAAATTTTCCCCTTTCTTTTACCATCCGATAGAATTCCTAAAATATGTTAAGAGTTTTATATTAGGTACTAGTTGTAGGTAGCTGAAAATCCTTCTTAAATTGCCAACTTTTCCATCAGAAATCTCTTAACTATCTGCTTTAAATGATAATCGTTTTCTATAAAATACTAAAACACTATATTTGTATTTAGGTTATGCACATGTTTGAAATGTCTGACTAAAGTATCAAGCTCGCCAAAATTAGTGTTACACATAAAACAAATCATATTACACCTACTTTAACGTTCACACATACGCAAAATGTCAAACATTGGATATCCACTTATTGTTCATTGTATATAAAGCCAGGTTACGGTAATTGGAATATCTAATAATAATTACGTATTTAACAAGTTTTCAAGTGGGATTAAGAAATAAAAGAAAAGGGAGCCTACTAAATACCTTAATTTTGCCTATAATAACACTAAACACACTACTTTTATGAATGCAAACAGATAAAATACGTTGCAGAAAAGATGCATTTATGCCTGGATGGAAGGGACTATGTAGAATGTGAATCTGAAATTCTGAAGAAACAATTTTAACAATTGCATACGCTATACCTGTAGATATAGCGTAAACATAGTATATATTAGAGTGAAATGATTGGAAACAATCAATACTGTTATAAATTCATTTAATTAACAAATATTACATCAATTTAAAAATACTTGTACCCATAGAAATATAAATTTTAATTAAATAATACATACTACTTAAATTACAAACACTTAAATTCCTTTTTCTAATAAGTATAACTTTATTTGTTAATACAAAAACTTACTTTTTCAAGGTGACCGTCATAACAAAATTGTTCAATATAAGAAAAAAAATTATTATACAATATATCTTTTTCTTATTTTAATAAACCCAAGAATTTTGTTTTTTCAGTCTATTGAAGTTTTGTTATGTACTCGTTCAAATTTTGGAACTGGATTCGATGTTATAATGGAGGTGTTTGATTTCTTTATGTGGTTCGCAGTATTCATTAAATTGTTGAATCTTTTATCCAAGGCTGACTTCTTCTTTAATCGTTTATTCATCGGCATAATGTTCTTTTGTCATATATGCCCCAAAAAAGTCGTCTAGAACCAGATTTAAGACCATTATTTAAAGATTTTCGAATTATAACGTTGCCCGGAATTTACATACTGCATCTACTTTTGTTTGCAAGAAAATTATAATTGTATGACAGATGAACGAAGCATACTCTTATAATATAGAATTCGAATGTGATGAATCCCACTAACGTAAAAAATTAAGGAATTTTGCCATGGTAAATAGGAATATACATGTAATACGTTGTGAATTTAACCACAATAAATCATGTAAAATTTGTTTTACATGTTTTTTCTAGATATTTACATGGAAAAAGAAATTTCGGTAAAATTTATAGATTTTTCATGTAAGTTTAAAGATGTAAACAAAATTCAAAAGGAAATACAGGAAAAAACATACACAATTTTGTGTTTACTATCAAAATTTACGTAAAAGTGTAACATTGACAATTTTTTTGGGTATTTAGTGCACTTTAAAAGTAATTATACTGGTAAACTAATAATTTTACTGTACAAAATATGAAGATCTTTTATATTTATTCTTTTTTACTTGAATTTTCGGGTAAAACTATAGATATCATGGAAAATACGAAATTCACACGCTGCAATGTGATTGGTTATTGGGTAATTTATCTTGCGCGTAGGTAATTCTATTCGTTTGTCGAACTTATTGTAATAGTAATGCGTCACAAACAATCGTAGGTTTCGCGTAAGGGTGTTCATTCTTGATCCCTGATTGAGCGATTCAGTGTGACTTATTAGGTGCTATAAAAGAATCAGGTAAGTTAGTTTTATAAGTTTTTATAGCATTTACAGATATTTGTATATGTAGTTATCAATTGTTCTTAAAATTTAACATAGTACTTTGAAGGACATACTAACTTATAATCAGATAGGTGCAAGCGTAACCGTAACGTGTTTTCAGAAGTAGGTATACATTATATTTCCCAAATATAAATACAAATAGATTCTAACCAAGAGAGTAAGGATATCGAATTTATGATATAAGTATGTAGTATCTATTGCAACTTCATATTTAGAAGTTAATATTTGTCACAGATGAAATTACGTACATATAATTGCAGGGTAAACGATTAATATTTGTGTCCATTTTGGATAAATTCAAGAATGAATCTTACCAAGTTTAGTACTTTTTTTTTTAAATTTGATGCAGAAGCCCGATTTTGAGTTTTTTTTTAGACATAACCATTTTAAAATAAAGAGGTTTAGGATGTTATGTCAGCCTGAAATCGCATTGTCAACTTGAATCTGAACGATGTATAGATAATAATTCTTAGTATCTATTGTAAATGACTATTTAGTCATACATATGTTAATTTTTTTTATTTTAACCATATGTATTTGTAATAAACAATTTAATTAATTTCTTTTCGTTTTCTCGGCTTTTTAGGTCTTCAGGAAAAATGGAAATGTTCAACGACGTTTCGCTTTTATTGCAAAAGCTTTTTCAACTAAAAATATATAAAAAATATAAATCGTAAAGTGGTAATGAAAATTATAAATAAATTTGTTGTCTAATAAATGACAAAATCATAATTGTTTTGTTTACTTTACTTTAATTTTCAACACATGGTTTTATTTTATGTAGAGATTGTGTTTCAATGTAATATGTTTTGATTATTTATTGTTAATATGTAAATATTATTGAATTTTGTAATTAAATATCTTCTAAAAAATATTACTGTATTTAGTCATAAATTAAGTTATATATAGTTTTGTGAAGTATTGTATGTCAATTTTATGATCAACTGCGGTTTTGTTATGTATATTTGAATCATTCAAGTATATTACGTGTTTTAATTTTGTTCCTTATTTAAAATTGTTATATCGTTAAAATCAAATAATAATTAATTTATAATAATAATTTGTTTTTTTAAGTTTGTAAGATTTTTGTTATATTTATATTCTTTTATTCTATTTTCTAAATATTTATGGTTTTGAGTTTGACAAATTACACATACAACACACGTTTTTAGAATATCTAAATTTTATGTATGAAGAAGATTTTCCATCTATAAATTCAAACATCGAAAGAAAAATAAAAACAAAATACAATCCAATAACATCAAATACCGAAAGTATACCAAACAATAATTGGGTAACCAATATTTTAAATACAATAATACTAATAATGTTATCATGCATTATCATTAGAAACAAATGTTGCTTTAGATTACAACACAAATGAAATTTCTACTAATAATATAATAGCTACACAGACTAGGCTTTTGAACCTTTCAAAAGACAATTTCAAATGTTCTTTTCTCCTTTAAAATTGTTTAGTGAAAAAAAATCATTGCGTTAAGTTTATATATTTGTATCTTCTGAGTGTTTAGTTTAATAAATAAAAAACCTAAAAATACCTGTTCACGCATTTTTAGTTTTATTCATATTATTGAACGTTTTGCATATTGTGCAAAATGCTTTACATTAGATTGTTATTTGAAGTAAGCTGTGATTTCCATGTTACCAAATGTATATTGGAATCGTTGGCTAGTTTAAATAGAAATTTAATTTAAGGTATAGTACGCTGCAAAAAATAATAGGCTATAATAATAAATTACACTGTAAAGAAATTACATGTAAATTTTTTTACATGTGTAATTTAAATATTACAGCTTGGCGGTATATTAAATTATACCTGTATTCCATTCTTAGTATTCACATTTTTCTATTCAGGTTACGGTGAGCACTTGATGTCGGACACTTGAGCTGGTGCTCATTGTTACCATCCTATGATTCTCTTGTTTCCACTCGAGCAGCTTGGTCTGCTCTATAAAGCCAGTATCTTGCCCAGTGGAAACTTGAGGACTTTCGAGGCTCTAATAGATCTCCTCCTGAAATACTTCTGCCTGGAGTACCTTCAGTTCCTCACATGTGCAGATTACATGTAAACTCGTTTCCTCCTGTAGTTCGCATCTTCTACACCACGGTTCGCTTACACGCCTGTGTGTATAGATGGTTTTTTTCAGAGGACAGTGTCCAGTACCAACCCAGTAATGGTTTTTAACTTCTTTCTTACTGTGCGCTTGAGTAGGTTATCAGAGAAACTGCCATCCCCATCCCCTATCAGCGTTTGGTATGGAGTTGACCTTCAGTCGACCTCCATTTCTTTGTACTTTCTTTATCTTAACCAGGTCCAGATCTCCTTCGTTGCGGAATCTTAGTAATCCCACATACGGGCTCTGGACCTATGAAGTGTCTCTTAGAGCCCTCCTGGCTTAGTTCATCGGCCTATTACGTGCCCTTTATATCCTCATGTCCGGTACCCAAATTAGAGACACCCTGTTGTCTCGTGCCCAGTGCATTGAGGGACATGTTGCAGTGCCCTAACTAGTTTTGACCTAGTTACAGGGTCTGAACTGCCTTAATGACAGCGTGGCTGTCAGTCATTATGTTAATTTTCCTCCTCATTGCAGCCCACTTTTGTAATTCATTTCTACGCAGGCTGCAAGGGCGAATACCCTGCGTGCGGAAGACCGTTGTATGTTTCCCCAGACTTATGAATATCTCTTTGATTAGGACTGGGCCGCAAATACCGGCTCCTGTCCCTGGCCTGGATTTTGGATCCATCCGTGGACAGTTTTCGTTAGCAGTGATCTCACTACGCGCTTGGTCTCTGTTCGGTATGGAGATTTCACTTTTTCAGTGAAGATAATTGCGGGTGCCATGCTGTCCGTGGGCATTGGTGGAATTGCCCGTCCAAGCAACGTGCCCGTAGTATAAGTGTGTCCTCCACCCTGAAGTTGGGATGCCCACAGGTTGTTGGCTTTTAGTCTAAGGATCGCATTCATTGCCTCCGCTCTCACATAGAGTTCCAGCGGGGGGAGGCCCAAATGGTCTCCAAAGAGGCGGTCCCTGTACTGTTAGTTTGCAACAGTGATACCCAGCAATGCTTGTCTCTGGATAAGCGGTCAGCAGCTTCGCTGCGGAGGACACTTCTGTCCTCCTTCACCAGACTACTGCCCCGTATGTTATCGCTGGTCTTATCACGGCAGTATATAGCCAATGGATCACCTTCGGCTTTAATCCCCAGGTTTTGTCCAGCCACTCCCTGCAGCGCCAGAATAGTTGCGTGGCCCTGGTCGTTGTGTTAACTAAATGATTTTTCCAGCTCAGTTTTGCATCAAGGGTAACACCCAGATACTTACTTCCTTGGTTAATTGTAACCCTGCCCAAACAGTCTAATGCCGCTAGGTCATTGAGTTTTCTCATGTTGGTAAAGGCAACCAACTTTGTTTTTGTGATTAACTTGAGAGTCCTTGTGAAAGGCACCATTCCTCCACCATTCGCAGTGCATTACGCATGATGCCCGCCACCACGCCGGAACTTCCCCCTAGCTACGATGACAATGTCATCAGCGTACCCCTGCGTCCATATTCCTTTGTCGTTTAATGATCTGACGAGATCATCCACGACCAAGCTCCACAGCATTGGGTGAACAGTACTCCCCCTTGAGGACACCCTCTGGTGGTCCTCATGGGCGAATATTTTTATCTAGGCTTAATGGGCATTAGACCACTCTGCCTCTTAGCATGCAGTCAACCCATCTGCTAGTCGTGTGGTCAATGTTCCGTTGCATTGGTGATCGGTTAATCGAGGGTGTTGATGTGTTATCAACGGCGCCCTTGATGTCTAAAAATACTGCAAGGGCAACTTCCTTTTGATGTAGGCTCCTTTCGAGTCCTCCCACCAAACTATGCAGGGCAGCCTATCCAGATTTGCCCCTTTGGTATGCCCATTGCAGAGGATGCAGAGGATATCTCGCAAGTGCTCCTTCTGTAATTCTTTAGTATTTTTACTTGCTTTCTTTATAAGAATACATCTGAAAATTACTAAGTTTTACTCAACGACGTCATTTTTACTTAGCAATCAAAGCCTTTAATAAATTACCCAATAGCTTCAAACAGTTGCCACTGCAGTTATTTAAAATCGGACTAAAATGTTTGCTGCTTGATAAGAGTTACTATTCATTAAATGAATACATGAAGGATCTAATTTCTTAAGTTAACTTTTTTGTACTTATGCTAGATTTTAAATTCGCTATTATTTATTTTACTGTTTTTTTGTACTGTTTTTTACATTGTAACTACAGGATGCTGACTACAGAAGCTGCATGTGCAGTCTAAAGCGAAATAAATTATTATTATTATTATTATTATCAAGGAGTGTTGAGCCGCAATGGTGGAGATATGAAGACTACACTAAACAGCTCAAGTTTCTAAATCGAATTCGTCGATGTGCCATAATAAAAAAATGAATTAGATACGTTTTCGTTCAATTTCCGCCTCTTTTAAACTGGTGTTGAAAGTTTTTAAAGTTGTTTCCTTCGCAAAACGTTTCCGAAGAAACAACAGCACTGTTTAGGTGTATCGCCTATATTATGAACGAGTTAATTTGTTGTTAGATAGTTCATTATAGATGCTCTAATGTTAATATAACGTAAAGGCAAAACTGTCTATTAAGTACGTATACCAATGGCGCCTCTTCCGTTCAAGAAGTGCGGTCGCAGATTGGTTAACAGGCTGAACCTGACCGTACACCGGCCGCGCGCCGGGGCCTTTTATACATGCCTCGACGTCTCCGTGTGCCAGCAGCTACCAGCTACCGCATTAAGTCGACTCCGCTCGTAGCAGGTGGTTGTGTGTTGTTCCACAGCCAACTAGTCACCCAGTCCTCGTCGGTCGCGCTCGTCACAAACACACAACTCTGTTGTATATTTGTATTATACAGTACACGTTTGATTTTAAAACTTCCTATACGTACGTCTACGATCGTCCAAAGTTGAATGCCCTAATAGTGTTAAAAACTTTTGTTTCATTTGGCATTGTGTTCCACGGCTTCGTAAACAGTTGGAAATGGGAATTATGTGAACCGTTTATTAGAGAGTACAACCCAATGGGTAGATCGCAGGATAGGAGAGGAAACAGAACTTTTACTGTGCGTATTCGAAATTAGTTCCTCATGCGCTGAAATAACACCCAAATAACAGTTAATTTTCGCCAGGTAAGTGTGCGAAACTTTTCGATAATTATCGAAGCGATTTGACGCAAACTTGCGAACGAACTTGGGAACTGACTGTGTTCTATGTCTTTAACCTAGACCTACAAGTTTTCTTGTAAAATTGTTGCGCTCGCGGGAAAAAAATTACTCGAAGACATCTGTTGCCCTCCTGTTAGAGTGTTATATTTGAAGGTGTTCCTTTCCTCGTCCGTATATGAATAAATTTCATATAAATATGCATCTTTATCTTTGATCAAGGATGTTGTAGTGCAAGTTTCTTTGTTTTTAAGACGTATAACTATCTATAACATAAATAAAAGAGATTCTTTTTTCAAACCTCTTATTGTTGGATATCGCTGTATAAAAACAAGCTAATTATTTTTTTTTTGCGTACGTATCCCTTGGATACCGAAAGCGGATGTTTCACTAATTATTAATTAGTTACTAGTTATTTCGTTTAAATTTACAACCGACGTAAAAATCATTACATTCTTAATATATTAATTAAATTGTCTCAAAAAAAAGTTTCCTGCGAGAGAAAAATTTTTTTAAGAAGGCCCAAAAATTTCTAATTATTTTTTTAATTAATAAACACAACAAGAGTCCTCTAACCCTCGTCGAAAGATATCAAAATCGCCAACCGTTTTTCCTTCCATCAGCCTGCAGGGGGTTAGAAGTTTTATAAAACTTTTTTTTTACAAAACTTTCTGTATTAGCCGGGCCGCCTTGTAAGGTGGTGGGGCGCTTTTCTGCTGTTAATTTGCTCTTCGTCCTTCGGTCTTTGTTTTTTGAAAATTCGGAATTAATTTCGTAATTAACCCTTCCAGGATCAAATACTTACGCCTCCGCCATTTTAATATCATACTTAATAATGTATACACCCTTTTTAAAGTTCTTTTATTAAGCAATTTCCTTTTATCTTTCTTTTGGCGCAGTAAAGAATGAACTTAATTCGGGTTAATTGTTACTAGTTTTCAATTTGACTTCCAATATACAGTTTAGTGTACCTTTTAATAGAGAAATAAATATACAAAGTGTGCCATTTAAAACCCTTAAATCAAATATCTCGAAATGCACCCTAAAAAATACCCAAAAATAAGCAGCTGGGGCTACCACCTATTTTTGGGGTATAAATTTACACTATAGGGGATTTTTCACATACTTGTGGAATGTTCCTTGAAAGTGTGATAATTTTCCTGGTAAATTTACACCTCTAAAGTAATATTCCCTAATGGAATGGAATACATTTCAGGTAGATTTTACCACACCTTCAAGGAATATTCCACAGTATGTGAAAAATCCCTATAGGTGTAAATTTACCCCAAAATAGGCGGTAGCCAGTTGCATCTATTTTTGGGGTAATTTTACATTTTTTTTATATGTATAGATTAGAGTAACAACAAAGAAATTAGAAATAATTGATTATTAGGTTGTTCTATCATCCAGAAATATTAAGTTTCAGTTATCTAATAACATGTTTATGTCATTCAGAACTTAATGCAGATTCTCCACTTAAATATTCAAAATATACATTTATATTAGATTTAATTTTAATAATTTCTGAAAGATATATTAATTAGTTGGATTACAAGAGAGTTTACAAGAATTCATATAAATTTTTAAATCAATAAGCAATGTTTTAAAGAGTAAACATTTTGGGAGAAAGGTCGATAAGAAAAGCCAATAGTTACTAAGAATTGGTTGTATTCATAATACAAAGATCTAGTTGAATGTAACCATAAAATAAATTTTGACTAACAAAATACATTAAAAAATATTATCAATTTGAGTTTGGATTTGGAGCTTTTTTATTTTTGTTGCCCTATTCAGGGTATATTTCTAAAAAAATATCTCTCTGCGGAACTTCTAATGTGTTAGAAGCTCTTTTGCGTACTGCAAATGAAAATTAAAATATGCCACCAATCATTTTGTTGTAATGCAGAACGAAATGAATCTGATGGGTCTAATAACTGTCTTTCTACATTAAAGAATGCGACTTCACATTTCCTAGAAAAGAAAAATAAATGTAAAAAGCATATGATAAATATACTTTTATTAATACCTTCTTCCAAGCATATTATCAACGGTGTATTCACGTCAATTTCTTCAAGTTAGATTTATCCTGAAATTTTTAATAAATTTAGCATTTAAAATATGTTTGTATGTAGATAATAGTGCTGCGAATCGAAGCCTCTTTATGTGAAACCGGGGTTTGGATGCAGCGATTAATCGTCTTTAAAAATTGTAACCGGTAAAACCGGTTTTCAAAATCGAAACCGGTTTTTAAAAGCAGATTATTGCGCCTTAAATAGGTTTTTCGAATTTAAAATACATAGCACTTTTAAAAAAGTAATACGTATTGTTTTTAGTTTGAAACTGGTTTTGAAAATCGATTTTAAAAATTGAATTTTAAAAACCGATTTTTACTAAAAATCGATTAACCCGGGTTTGATATCTGGCGATTCCCGCAAATACTAGTATATACATAAATAATGTTGTGATTAACTATTGAACTTAAATTTGCCGTCCGCGGTCTTGCACATTTGCATGTATAAGTGCTTAATACCTACTTTACTTTTGTTATTAAATCTAGAGTAAAACAAATAGTCTCTTCCTTACTTTACTTGTATCATCACTAACAACGAAAACATAGCCTCCAATAACGCCAAGGCACTAGTCGCCTTATATTTCCAAATGTTTAATGAAAGAGAAAAAAAAAAGAATTGACTCCTTCAAAACGAAGACTTTCTGTTGTTTAAATTGAAAAGTTTGATACGGTAGTTTCCTGCGTGTCACTTGCACGTTGAAAACTTTAAATAAATGTACCATAACTTGTAGCAACAATACCGCCAAATGCTATTGAGGTTAAGTTGCCGGTATATCATATTACATATCCATATACAGGTATATGTCTATTATTTATGTGTGCTGTTATAGCTAATTACATGGTAATCATCTCAATACATAATTAATGTAAAATGAACTTACCTCAATCTTTATTTGCAAGACAAAATGAAAAACACCATTTACATTTATGCGTTGAAGCCATCAGTGTGGATGCCACACTTGTATTCAAACTGCGTACCTCAAACGCTTGCGCGTTGTATAATCGACGGCTATGTAATGCATTCTCGTAACGAGTTTAATTTTTGATCAAGCGACACAATGTAATGCAATGTTAAAAAAATCATTTTGTGTTCCAATCAAATAACAGATGCATATATATATAATCAGAATTTCATGTCCCTTGTATTGTCCATATTGTATTTTTATCAACATAAGGGGTAATATTCCACGAAATATGTTATTTTTCCTTACTCCTAAGCAAATTTCCCCAAGTGGGAAAAAATTACTCCATTTATTGAAGTATTTTTCCATCAAAGTCGGTTTACCAGGCAAAATTACACCTAATTTGTGGTACTCTGATGTTTGCCCTCTTTTTGGTGTAATTTTACATTATTTTCATATGTTTTTTCAGATACCAGTGAGGTAAATTTACCATCATTTTTTAGAGTGTGGATAAAGATATTTGAATTTTGGAAAAAAAAACAGTTCCTAAATAACGAGATTGACTTTAGTTTGGTATCACAATTGCATTTTATTAGATACATGAAAATGAAGATCGCGCTACGGCTCAAAGATTTCTTTTTTGATCGTTGAAATCTTCAATTATTTTTTTTTAATATCAAGAGTATTAATATTAAAGCAAATTATTATTAATATTTAATATTAATTAAAGTGAGAGTACCTATGTATATGTCAATCTTTGTCTCTATGTTTTCATATTCCTTTTTTAACACATAAACAAAAAATAACAAACATAAGTAGGGGAAGGTGGGGCAAGATGGGAACACTAAGCTTTAAAGCACTGCATCAGGATTGCAAATTGATATGCAAGGTTCTAAGTAGGCTTGTTGTAATCTCTAAGCATTTACCTGCTGATGGGTGTATTTACAATTTTTCGATGGAGACTCCTGATGTTGTGAGAAAATTTTGAAAAGAAATATGTAAATACACCCCCACCATGGGGGCAAGATTGGGTTCCAGGTGAATTAAGAATGGGTTGTAACATAAATCTGGGTAATATGTAAAAATATAGATTTTATTCTTAAAAAAAAAATGCAGGAACAAAGCTAAAACTCCTTAAGATGGAACTACTTAAAATAAAAAAAAATACAATAACGATAAGAATATTAAACTTAATCTTCACAATTGAGATAATAGAAGACGAACTCATCCACGTTATTCGCACACCCTCCATGTACCCAACCTCGCCATCCATGGCATTGTATCAATACTTCCCCTTACAATACTAATATTGAGCGTCATCTTCCTCAACAGAAGAACTTGATTATTTCCTTGACGTTTTCCAAAAATCTGTCTCTTTGCTTTCCTTGCAAAATTCGGCTTCTTGGTCTCTTCTGTTTTCTTCTTTGTCATTTTTTTTTTCCTTTAACTCCCCTCGCAGCTTCTTCGGGTTCCTCCAGACTTCTTTTTCTTGTAGCAGATTTTTATACATAATGCTTGTAAGGATTGTTGTCTTCCCTTGTTACGCTTTGATTGAACCTGTACTTTATTCCTAACATGAGAAATAGGCATTATGTCTTCGAGAAAGCATAATGGCATATCCAGGCATAACGGACCAGACTGAAGAGTGAGATAATGATGTCCCCATGTTGCCCCATACTAATAGCCCATTTTGCCCCTTTGGGACATTTTCTGGTTATGTTATAATGACATATTAAATATTTGAAATAAACAAATAAACACATATATAAAATACATGCAATACATGTCAATTAATAAGCACAAAAAAGTGTAGTTGTAAATAATTTACTTATGCTTCCGATATACTGCCGTTGAACTCACCATCAAATAATAACGAAATTCTGGAAATTGCAAAGTTCACGCACAAACAGCAATAACTTTGTTATTACGACTAGTAAAGTTTCCTACATTACAACAAACATAAAACAGCACTTGTCAATATTAGGACTGCTATTATTTGACAGATGCTTACTGCCGTTTTGTAGATAAGACGATGTCCCCATCATGCCTCGTGGCCCCATCTTGTCCCAGCATGATTTCTGAGACACAGACGACATGATTCATAAAAATGTGCCTTCAATGATTTAAAAAAGCTTCTATCTAAAGGCTGCAAATAATGAGTAGTATGGCTAGGCAAACATAATATGATGATTCCACTTGACTCTGCAAATTGCAACATTTCGACAGAATTGACGTGGGAGGCATGGCCGTCAAGTATTAATAGTTTTAAAGAGTTTAAGCTTTGTTCCTGCATGTTTTTTTTGAATCTATTTTTTTTTACCTATTACCTAGATTTATGTACCACCCATTCTTAACTCATCTGGAACCCCATCTTGCCCCCATGGTGGGGCAAAATGGTGTATTTACATATTTCTTTTCAAAATTTTCTCACAACATCAAGAGTATCCATAGAAAAATTGTAAATTCATCCATCAGCAGATAAATGTTTAAAGATTACAACAAGCGTACTTAGAACCTTGTATATCAATTTGCAATCCTGATGCAGTGTTCTAAAGCTTAATGTTTCCATCTTACCCTATCTTCCCCCACTATTTAACTAAGAAAATGTTGACAACGTTTTTTTTTCAGTTCTTGTAACCTTATAGCCTTCTATATAAATTATCCTAAAAAAGTTACCTGCAAGAAAAAAAATAAGAAGGCCGAAAATTTGTAATTACTTTTTTAATTAATAAACAAAACATAAGGCCTCCACCCTCGTCAAAAGATATCAAAATCGCCAGCCGTTTTCCTTTCATCAGCCTGCAGGGGGTTAGAAGTTTTATAAAACTTTCTTTTTCTTACAAAATTTTCTATATTAGCTGGACCTTGTAAGGAGGAAGGGGGCGCTTTCTGCTGTTAATTTGCTCTTCGTCATTCGGCCTTTGTTTTTTGAAAATTCGGAATTAATTCCGTAATTAACCCCTCCAGGATCAAATACTTACGCCTTCGCCATTTTAATATCATATTTAATAATGTACTACACCCTTTTTAAAGTTCTTTTATTAAGTCATTTCCTTTTATCTTTCTTTTGGCGCAGTAAAGAGAGAACTTAATTCAGGTTAATTGTTACTAGTTTAATTTTTACTCCCAATATAAGTACTACTTCGTACCTTTTCATAAAGAAATAAATATACAGGGCGTACCATTTAAAACCCCAAATCAAATATCTGGAAAATGGATGAAGATATTTAAATTTTCAAAAAAACATAGTTCCTAAGAACGTGATTGGTATCACAATTGCGTTTTATTACATGAAAATTAAGATGGCGCTACGGTCAAACGATTTTTTTTTTTGATCGTTGAAATCTTTTTTAATATCAAGAGTATTAAAATTAAAGAAAATTATTATTAATATTCAACGTTAATTAAAGTGAGAGTGCCTATATGTCAATCTTTGTTTGTTTTTTTCGTATTCTTTTTCGATAGATCAATAGAAAATAGCTTCTAAGTTTTCGAAAACTTGAACAATAGCAGTTTTATTGACGTTACTTCCATTGTACGCCATCAGTCGTTGCTTTAATGTTCACTGATTCTATTGGATGTTTAACTGCACTGAGAAAAAAATTTAGTAATCATAAATAAAAATACAATTATCGTAAGTAAAAAGTTCAGCTGAATAGGGGACAAAAGCACAGATTACTTAGCACTAGTAAAAAAAAGATCCTAAACACTGATACTAACAAGAAGCAATCTAAGTTACTTACGGTCTGCTTCATACCGGTAACGTATGAAGTTACTTATGATAATTAAACTGAAATAGTTAAGCCAAAGTATATATGTAGTTGCAGTAATCAAAGGTTTGCCCTTGTCAAGTAGTAGGTGTATTGCTGTGAGTGAACTATTCTATAACAGCTATCACACCTTCATAATTAATACAAGCTATTTAGATTACTTGTGATAAGGAAAGAGTATCATTAATGCACGTTCACTAAATACCTGTTATATAGAAGATAATGGTTTGCTATAAATATACGATATACTTACCTTAAATTTGTTGTTCAACTATAGCTAGTGTAGGAAACGAGGGAGTTTAGTGAATATTTATTAAGTAGCTTACTGTGTACTGTACTGTGTGAATAACTGATAAAGTACAAAAAAAAAAGTTCCGCAAATCTTCGATTATTTATGCAACCGCAACTATAAGTACTGCGTACCGAGCAATGCGTAATTCAAAATTGTGTGCAAATAATTTGTAATTACTATTCAGTGTGCTGTAGGTTCGATTGCATTAATAATTGAAGATTAAATTCGCATTTATTTTGCCAAAGATGGCACATAATACTTATTACTTAAGAAAAAAAAGCAGTATTATTAGTAATAGTTTTATTTTGTATAGGACAAACACAGTGACTACCTGATATGAATGAAAGATATTGGTTTCACTTTGACAACAGTTTTTTTTAAACAATTTACAACGTAATGACTCATAAAATATATTTCTTAGTAATGAAAAAATGAACAAAGCAATAATAAAAGATAAGGTAAATGGGACGCCTTGAAACGTTATTTAGTTATTGAAATTATTGAAATCTAAACAAAGGACAAAGAGAAATATGGCTTTGAAGTTACAACTAATAACAAACCAAGAAATAATATACCTAGGCGGTAAACTTGCCGTTTCTGTTGGTTCTTTGCACTGGGGGTTGTCTCGGCGACTTGATCCTCTGTCGGCGTACGTGGCGATTATGTCCGGTGATCGCCTCGAAAACGGCTACTTCGTCGGGGTATCCCTAACTGCAGGTGACACTTGGACTGTGTTAACTCACCCGGTATTTTTGATATATTTGCGTTTCAACTGGTCTACAATGGCCGTACTTCTTGGCCACCCTTTTTCGACGACCTTTTCACACGTCCGTAAGTCTTATTTGACGCTAGCCCGCGCCTGCACGCGTAGCCGTCTCGGGGACTATTTCATTACTCCGCCGCATTAGCCAATCAGGAATAGTAAAACAATCACAAGGTGGCAGCAAAACTCAAATAATCAGAGTTGTGGCAAGTTGTTACCTATTTAAGAAAATACATGAGTTTAATAGCGATCAGCATTGTTGTTACTTTTACTAACTATGTGCTTGTAGTTAGACACAGTACCAGTAGTCATGAGTAATACGTTACTTACCACAAAATTGTCAGGTACGCTGTGTAATTGCCGATAATAAAAGCACTATTTACAATAGCAACTTGCATTCAGGAAACTGGGTTTAGTTGCAGGTATTAATTAACGAGAATAGTTCCAAGTAAAACTTTATCTATTGTAAATGATTTTTTATCAAGTAAACACTTTACTTAGCTCATTTTTCTCAGTGTGGTAAATGTACTCGATTAACATTTTATAACCCTGACTGTTGTGCTTTATGAAAAAAATTCGTTATTATTGATACGAAATAGAAGAAGCGCCATCTTCACGACGATTTCTGAAATACATATGTATATTTAACGTATTTGCTACTATATGGAATAAAACTAATAAATCATTAATATATTTACAATCTTTAATAATTGCCTTTTACAGAATTCAAATATCTTTATTCGTTTCCGAGATATTTGACCTGGGAATTTTAACTGCTACACCCGTTTATTTCGTTTGCACTCTTTTTCTTAAATGCTCTCATAAAATGTATCTTTGTCGACGAAAAATAAGTTCGATTAAACAAAAAAGAAGTAACTCTGCATTCTAGTTACTTTGCGCACTTAAACTTTTCCGAGTGAGCTGCATCGGCCGTTGATTTGTTCTCTCGTATTTCTTTTTCTTTTGCCTAACAGAATCGCCCAAATCGAAACTCCATTTTCATTTGCTTCTCTCAATTCCAGCTAACATGTTTTAATTAATTAGATACTAATTAATTCGGGAAACTATTTTTAAAGTACAATTACCTTTATGTTATATGGACGTGTCCACATAAAATTTAAAACGTGATTGAATTAAAACAAAGTAGTAAAAATACAGTATTGATATTATTATGTAATCTATAAATTATTTAGTTAAGATTTAGTTCTTTAGTATACTGGGTGAGTTTTTTTTATCTTGAGACAACGGAATATCTCTAAAACACTGCATCAAATCAAAAAAAGATCTTAATAAGATTTGTTATAATGCAGGGGGCTCACTGAATGGTGCCGAACTCGATCCCCCACCTCACCCCTCCAGAGTGGGAGGGGGGACAATATTGAAATCTTAAATGGGAACCCCCATTTTGTATTGCAGATTCGGATTCTACGCCATGAAGTATGTAGTTTTTGTTTGAAACTTTTTTTTCGATTCGTAACAGATTGCGGTGTAATCGCAAAAAACATGATTGTGAACGTCTAGAAAAAATACACAAAAAAGAGAAGCAAGCAAACATGATTTTGTGTTTTTTTTATTTTCAACACCTTCATTTGGAAACTGTAGAACAAGTATGGGCAACCTTTGACATGTTGTGGGCCAAACTTTAGTGCTTTAAAGTAGTGTTCATAATTTTTAGCGATAGATATCAGACATGAAATAATACGACAATATTATTATAATGCAATTTATTAAAATAAGAAAATGAAACGAAAAAAATAGGTACAACATTATAATTTAATCGTGAAATTTGGAATTATTACAAACTACGAAAGTTAAATAGCGACAACGAAATCAATGAGACCCTTGAGCTTGAATTTGGGAAACTAAACCATCGATGTTTGGATGAATTCCACTGATACAAAGACGTAAAGAATTTTCCATATTATCGCTAATCAGCCTTGTACGATGTTTTGATTTATTAACTTTCATCATTAAAAAGAACTGTTCGCATTTATAAGTACTGCCAAACGCACAAATCAATCTTCTTGCGAATTTTCTAAGCTCCGGGAAATGATCTTCTTCGAGGTATTTTTTGTAGAAATCGCACAACTCCACGTCTACAAATTTAGATTTTAGGAGTGAGTTTTCTTGAAGCTCGATTAACTCCATTTGCAAGTGTATTGGAGCATTTTGTACATTACTTTTTGTTGGAGTAGCTAATAAATTGAAACTGTCTTCCATGTTTTTAAAATCGCTAAATCTGTTCGAAAATTTCTCCGACAGTAACTTGAGTTCTTCAGCATATTGAACATAAGCAGTATTTTCATACGCAGAGAGCGTGGTGAAATGGTAACTGTTACCAGACAGCAACTGTGCCTCCCACAAGCGGATTTTGTTTTGAAACGCTTTCAAACAGCTGTCCAAATCATTTACTAACTGTCCTTGTTTTTGAAGTTTCAAATTTAAATCATTCAAATGGCCTGTAAGGTCAACCAGAAATGCTAAGTCACATATCCATTTTGGGTCATTCAATTCAGATAGTGGTTTATCTTTTATTTGCATAAAATCTGCTATTCTCATTTCTAGGCTCGTAAACCGTTTCAGCATTTTTCCTTTGCTTAACCATCTGACTTCACAATAATATGTTACGTCGTCATATTTGGCTGATATTTTATCCAAAAACACGTTGAACTGACGATGGTTAAGCCCTCGGGATCGAATAAAATTCATGGTTTTTACTACCACATTCATAACATTCTGGAGTCGAATGGGCTTAGAACACAAGTTCTGTTAGTGGATAATGCAATGAAGGACTATCAGATCATCTTTTGGCACATTTAATTCAGTTTGCTTTTTCATACAAATATCCGATGAAACCTTTACGTAAGCCGACCTAGAAAGGTGGCACTATCTGTGCATACACTAATAATTTTGACCAGTCCAAACCAAAACTTGTGAATACCTTTTCAACTTCATTAAAAATGTCCTCTCCTGTAATGGTTCCTTTTAGCGGCTGTTCCTAGCAATTCCTCAGTAACAGTGAAATCTGTATCAACACCTCGAATAAATATAGCCAGTTGAGCTGTGTCAGACAAATCGGTGCTCTCGCTTATTGCTATGGAAAATGGTTCAAAACTAGCCATACGGTCAGTCAAAGTTGTTTTTATATCATTAGCCATCATTTCTATACATCGGGCAACAGTCCATCTTGACAAACTAATTTTTTCAAATTCATTTTTCTTTTCAGGACACAAAACACTGCAATCTTCTAACATACACTCCTTGATAAATTCTCCTTCGGCAAATGGTTTTAATGACTTTGCCATTTTGAACTAAACTATAAAACTAGCTTCACAACATTATGAAGTTGTGTTCTTTGTTTATGAAACATTTGCTGCTGTTTTCCAAATTGCGGTAAGCTTCTGGATTTTGTCTTTTCTTATTTGTCCTGTCAGTGAGTGCAGCATAGGATGCTTAGTTGAGTAATGCCTCTTTATATTCAATTCTTTCATCACTGAAATGGATTTATTACACAGCAAACAAATAGGCTTATCATTGTGCAAGATAAAAAAGGATTCTTCAGTCCATTTTTCTTGAAACTGGCGACCCTCTGCATTTACTTTTCGTTTCCTTTCACCAGACATCATTTTCGTTTACTTTTCGTTCGATAAACTTAATAACAAAATATAATTAGTAAGCACTCAAGATGCACACAAGTCACAAAGCAAATGGACGGCCTAGCAGTTCGCTAGATATCGCTTGTCGAAGTTATCACCTCGGTAGCTCAAATAGAATTTGAACTAAAGTTCGGGCCATCCACCGCTTAATAAAGCAAATGAAGGAATGATCTAGAATCGTCTATTGTAGAAACATTTGAGAAGCTATAATCTTTTGTTGGCCGCCAGTGAGGGGACAAACATCAAAGGCTTTGATGTTTGCCGCCTCACTCTTTGATGATCGCCGCCACTCGGCTTGCTCGCTCACTTGATTCCGCAGGAGCAAGCGACAAACCCATATCACTCGATCTTCCTCATTTGGAGTGAGTATGAGTAAGTAGTGTAATATTTTTTTTAAATGGGTTTTCAAAATGTCTCGCGGGCTGCTTGTTGCCCACATATACTGTAGAATGTACTCATCGTAGCAAATTTGCAATGAATATTCCCAAGTACCATCTTCTTACGAAATCCTGTCGACGGAAGGTATACTTCCAAGAGAAAGGTCTATTCTTCTCAATCGTAAACATTGAAACGTTGTTTAGACAAACGTTTTTTAGAAAAAACGATCTTTTTTTTTTACAACAAAGGTATAAGCAAACATAGAATATATGGACGAAAATAAGCAAATAAAACGAAATAATGACAGCGACAGATAATTCAATTGCATTAGTTGCATTATGGGTTAAAGTTCTAACTAGAGAGTATTTTGATAAAAAAAAACAATATAGAACCAGCACGCTTCAATCTTTATTGCTCTGACTGCACAATAATATTTTTCTAATAAAATGATGTAACCACATATTATTTAGCAACTCTATTGGTACATGTTCCAAAAGTGGTGGTAACTGATTTTGCAAGAACTGTAATTAGCGCACACTAGTTAATGTTTGATTATAAAAATGATATATCCATATAAAAGTCGACACCAAAAGTTAATGCTAAAAACTCTTTGATCCTTTGTTTGCCTTATCCGCTTAGGATTATTTTCTGACCGATAGCGAGCATTATGCTTAATTAAAATGCTATTTTTGTGAAAGGGACATTGTTTACTCATCCACATGATCAGATTTACTAAGTTGTTGTTTTCGGCTAATGATATAGAAAATTCTCCTACAGATTCGAATCTACGCCGATTGTCTCCAATCATTAAATAATGCACTAAATGATGTTTATATTGAAAATATTTATTTTTGTTACGGCAAGAAGTTATACAGACAGATTATATTGTTCTTTTAATTACCGTAATGATATATGTGTATTGTTCACTGTTTGTAGTACCACAATTTCATCAGCTTTTTACTTTTTTCTACTCTTCTGCCTAAATTGTTTTGGTTACCATAACTTCTAAGATTTGCGCATGAACGTATAAATGTTTTATGATCTGGTAAGGGCTTCTTTGAAAAGCGTATTAGAGCATGTAACAGCACTGCTTCAGGTCAAATGATGTTCTAAATTAGAATCATATTAAATTTAACTTCATTTGGGTGTAAAATCTCATCTTCCGGACCTGTGTTCGAAACAATTTCAAGGCAGTGTAAATAAATATTTAAATGAAACTAATTTCTATGGTAGCTAGTAATCTAGTAAATGTCACTAATCAAAATATCTCCTACCTAAATTATCAAAGCAAGCATACGCACAGATACGAATGCTTTTTACCTATACAGAAAAAAACGATTTGGTTGCGTCAACTAAATTTGACCTTATTCAAAAAAATTTCTCGTTCACATAGTGGCAAACATTTTTTTTTTTTAATTTTAAAACACAAAATAATATCCAGTAACTTCAGTTAATTCAAATATATATGGTGCTTCAACTTGTCTAATTTCGAATATTCTATTTAAATGAATATTTAATTTTTTGTTTTAAGAAGGCATTTATTTGAGCGAATAGCTAGAAGTAATTTGCTTTAAATGGTTATCGATTTAACAAAATGCTGTGATTATTTTTAATTGTAAAGTAAAAATAAGTCGGTTTATTAAAAAAAAATCCATATGTTCATTAATATCTAATATATGTGGCTAAGATGTTATATAAACTCCAAGCGTTTGACCCGTGTTTGTAAGTTTGAATAGCAGGCATGCGCCACACTTAGTGCGCGATGATAGAAGTCATCCTTTCACTGATAACGGCTGCTATTTGATAAATATTTCAGGTTAATATGTGGTAATAGTATTTATTATGTAATTTGTGCTAAATATGTTATGTTACTGGAATGAAATAGGAAAAGCGCCACCTATGTGACAACTTCTGTACTGCACATAAATATTTAACGTATTTGCTATATACATGTATGTGGGGAGAAAACTACTATAAGAAAATTTAATGCGATATTTATTTTTACATCCTAAATGTAAATACTTACAAGGGAACACCGGCGGGTGTCCCCCTCCGATTTCGATGAAACTTAACAGATCGAAAGAGTACCTTAAAATAAGAGACACGTATTTTTTTTAATCGGCGTATTCGCACGATTTTGGGGTACAGCCCCTCCAAAGTTTTGGAGATTTTTTCAATTTTTGCAAATATTTCCTAAATTATAACAGATATTAAATTTTCTTCTTAACATAATTTGTAGCATATTGCATGGCCCTAAGGGTGGCGTCGTCCGTATTCGCAAAAATTTAATAACGGGGACGGGGTTACCGTACTCCCATTTTTTTTTACTTTTTTCTTTTTCTTATTCATCAAAAGAAGACCGATTTTACATAGAATACGATGATGTATAACAAGTTTAGAAAATTAATAACTGTAAAAATAGAAAAATAATAATAAAGCTTCAAAATTAATAAACTTGTCTATTGATATAAATCAAATGAACTATAACAGAAATAAGTTTTTATCCTTAACATAATTTCCAGCATAAAACAGGTCTCAAGGTAGATATCTTCATAAAAGCTAATACGGGGACGGGGTACCCCATACCCCCGCATTTTTTTAATAATAAGTTTATTCATTATTCATCAAAAAAAGATCGCTATGGTTTTAGACTGCGGAAAAATTTTGTTAGAACTTTTTCGAATATAATGATTCTTATGAACTACGACATAGATTTACATCAGAGAAATAATATTATTAAGTTGCAATCCCTAACCCATAATCAGTTTTTTCCCCAAGATTTTTTCGACGTATTCAAGTACTCGTGGTATAAGAGTGGATACGTTGAGGAAAGACCTGGCTCCTTAAAAATCCTGTAGGAGTTTTGTTTTAACTAAGATGCGCAAGTCTATACCCTTGTGTAGTATTTGCAATAAACCGGCTATTGTGCGGTGTTCATGTGCAAACAAAATCTGTGTTTTAAACACGTCTTTACACCAGACTATCACTACTGTATACTTACATAGCTTAATTACTGTATGTTATATAATCTTGTTCGCTATTGCAATACATATATACCAATAACCGCATTACAGTATGTCATGTATTTAAACATTTATAAGCATTATAATGTTTTCTAATTCTGTTCTATTGTTCCGAAATGTTATAATCGATACAAACACATTACTTATATTTATGCTCCATTGAATAACTTACAGTTGTACACTACATTGCACGAAAACTTGAAATAAATTAAAAATATATATGTATGTATTATTTAATCCTTCGTTCTGCGTAGCAAATTTGTTCATATATATGCACTAAAGGATTATGGTATTCTAAGAATGAATAACATTTTATTAAGGAAATATATAAAACGCAGTCACTAACTGCAGTTGATAAAACGATTCATATTGCTACCACCGATAAAAGTTTCATATAGTATATAGTGTAAGTTAGTAGGCATAGAAAGGTTTGACCATAGCTTGTCGAGTAGATACAATTCTAAATTAAGAAATATTTAAGTAAGGAGAGCAGCGGAGTAACGATAACAAATAATTGTTGTTAATGTACTATATTATTGTTATTACAATTATTTTTATTATTAATCCTCCAAATTTATTACAATTGTTTTCTATGTAAAAGCGATCTTTTTTTGATGAATAATGAATAAACTTATTATTGAAAAAATGCGGGGGTATGGGGTACCCCGTCCCCCGTTATTAGCATTTTATGAGGATATCTACCTTGAGACCATGTATTATGCTGGAAATTATGTTAAGGATAAAAACTTATTTCTGTTATAGTTCATTTGATTTATATCAATAGACAAGTTTATTAATTTTGAAGCTTTATTATTATTTTTCTATTTTTACAATTATTAATTTTCTAAACTTGTTATACATCATCGTATTCTATGTAAAATCGGCCTTCTTTTGATGAATAAGAAAAAGAAAAAATGTAAAAAAAATTGGGGGTACAGGGTACCCCGTCCCCCGTTATTAACTTTTTGCGAATATGGACGACGCCACCCTTAGGGCCATGCAATATGCTGCAAATTATGTTAAGAAGAAAATTTAATATCTGTTATAATTTAGGAAATATTTGCAAAAATTGAAATCGTCCAAACTTTGGAGGGGGCTGTACCCCAAAATCGTGCGGATACGCCGATAAAAAAAAATACGTGTCTCTTATTTTAAGGTACTCTTACGATCTGTTAAGTTCATCGAAATCGGAGGGGGACACCCGCCAGTGTTCACTTGTTAGTTAAATTAATAAATACTGTGCGTGTTTTAAATAAACCTTATAACCAAATTATTTGTGTGATTGAATACCAAGAATATTTCTTTAACATCATTTAAATCAACTAATAATTTAGTAACTGTAACCAAATGTTATATTTGAACATGTAAATTTCTTGCCTCCTAAAAGTTTGTGAAAACCTGAAAAGTAGCAATGTTATCGACAAGGTATTTAAAAATATGTTTGAGAATATGCTACCGCAACGTGTTCTTCTAACAATTATGATTTGGTTATAATAACAAAATATTTTGTCGGTGGCCCAACTAAGAAATGTTATACTATTTAACTAACAAAATGTTGTCAACGTATTTTTCAGTTATTGTAACCTTATATTTTTGCTCAATTTCACTGGCATACAACCATTACATTCTTAAGATTTTAATCAAATTGTCCCAAAAAAGTTTCCTTCAAAAAAAATTAAAAAAACCGAAAATTTCTAATTATTTTTTAAATTAATAAGCGTAACAAGAGGCCTTTGCCCTCATCAAAAGATACCAAAAATGCCAACCGTTTTTCTTTCAGCCTGCAGGGGGTTAGAAATTTTATAAAGCTTTTTTTTTACAAAACTTTCTGTATTAGCCAAACCTAGTAGGTGGGGCGCTTTTCTGCTGTTAATTTGCTCTTCGTCCTTCGGCTTTTGTTTTTTGAAAATTCGGAATTAATTCCGTAATTAATATCATACTTAATAATGTACACCCTTTTTAAAGTGCTTTTATTAAGCAATTTCCATTTATCTTTCTTTTGGCGCAGTAAAGAAAGAAGTAACGAAAGAACTTAATTCCGATTAATTGTTACTAGTTTAATTTTTACTCCCAATATAAGTTAGTGTACCTTTTTGTAAAGAAATAAATATACAGGGTGTGCCATTTCAAACCCCAAATCATATATCTGGAAAATGGATGAAAATATTTAAATTTGGAAAAAAAAACAGTTCTTAAAGAACGTGATTGACTCTAGTTTGGTATCAAAATTGCGTTTTATTACATGAAAATTAAGATGGCGCTACGGTCAAAAGATTTTTTTTTTGATAGTTGCAATCTTCAATTGTTTTTTTTAATATCAAGAGTATTAAAATTAATGCAAATTATTATTAATATTTAATATTAATTAAAGTGACGGTATCTATATGTCAATATTTGTCTGTATTTTTTCCTATTTCTTTCAACAGAGCAACAGAAGATTACAAACAAAAGCGTTCAAATTTGTTGCCTCGTAAGTTTTTGAAAACTTAAAAAAATAGCAGTTTTATTGACATTACTGCCATTGTACGCCACAGTCGTTGCTTTAATGTTTACTGATCCTATTGGACGTTTAACTGGTGAATACATTAGGTAACATGTTGTAACCCTGATTGTTGTGCTTTCTGACTAAAATACATCGTTACTGATATGAGATAGAAGAAGCGCCATCTTCACGGCGATTTCTGAAATACATATGTCTATTTAACGTATTTGCTACTATATGGAATAACCCTTATTCACATCAACCATTGGCTGTATTAAATTAATAAAACAATATGGTTGTCTCCACTATACGTTTTTCTTGCGAGATTAACTAAAATTTTGGTCAACTCAACAAGCATGTAATTAGTTACATTTATAAAACGAGTTAAAGTAATTAAAAATGTGTTTGAAAATATGCTACTGTAAAGTGTTGTAAAAATTGTGATTTGGTTGAAATAACAAAATATCTTGTTTGTGGTCCCGCTAACAAATATACTATTTAAATAACAAAATATTGTCAATCTATTGTTCAGTTATTGTAACCTTTATATTTCATTAAATTTAACCGCCATACAATCATAACATTCTTAAGATATTAATTAAATTGTCCCAAAAAAGTTTCCCGCGAGAAAAAATTAAAAACGCCTAAAATTTCTAATTATTTTTTTAATTAATAGGCACAACAAGGGACCTTTACCCCCATCAAAAGTTATCAAAATCGCCAACCGTTTTCCTTTCATTAGCCTGCAGAGGCTTGGAAGATTTCTAAAACTTTTTTTTTACAAAACTTTCTGTATTAGCCGGCCCTTGTAAGGTGGGTGCTTTCCTGCTGTTAATTTGCTCTTCGTCCTTCGGTCTTTGTTTTTTGAAAATTCAGAATTAATTCCGTAATTAACCCCTCCAGGATCAAATACTTATGCCTTCATCTTTTTAATATCATACTTAATAATGTACACCCTTTTTAAAGTTCTTTTATTAAGCAATTTCCTTTTATCTTTTCTTTTTGCGCAATAAAGAAAGAACTTAATTCATTTTAATTGTTACTAGTTTAATTTTTACTCCCAATATAAGTTAGTGTACCTTTTCATAAGGATATAAATTGAAATGTACGAAGTCATTTGAAAACCCTAAATCAAATATCACTTCGTCTAAGTGTTCCGTAGGCTTTCACGGCCGGAATCTACAGTGAAAAGTTTTTCTGGGCTGTTGAGCCGTGGTCCTGTGAAATTATTCACGCTCTCTTTGTCTGTATTTTTTCGTATTTCTTTCAATAAATTAACAGAAAATCACAAACAATGCGATAGATTAATATTATTTAACCCAGACTGTGCTTTTTGACCAAAATACATCATTACTGATATGAAATAGAAGACGCGCCACCTTCACGTCGATTTCTGAAATACAAACATATATTGAACGTATTTGCTACTATATGGAATGAAACTGTTATTCCCATGAACCCATTGGTTTTGGTAAATTAAAAAAACAATATGATTGTCTCCACTACACGTTTCTCTTATGAGATTAATCAAACAACAAACATGCAATATAGTTATATTGATAAAGGGAGTTAAAGCAATTAAAAATGTGCTTGAAAATCTACTTCAGTAAAGTGCTCGTCTAACAATTATGATCTGGTTAAAATAGCAACATATTTTTTTTCTTCTACTTAACAGAATCGCCCAAATCCCAACTCCATTTTCGTTTATTTCTCAATTCCAGCTAAACACATAAACATCTGGAGTTATAACACTTTTTAGTTAGCAATTTGAAAGTCAGAAAGTGTTGGCTTTGTATTTCAAAGTGGAGTGTTTATCCCTTTTAGGCGAAAATTTACGAATACTAAGTAGTTATTAAGCTTATGCGGTGTAACTCAACACTAAGTTGCACTTTTGTTTAATTTCGGATGATTTCTTTACTTTGCGGTGGTAACAAACATGTTGATTTTATTCTTTTTGGTGACAAATTAATTCGCGTTTTGTTTTATGCTTATTTTAATATATAATTTAATAAAAAAAAAGTGAATAGTTACACTAAGTTTGACTAAAAGTAACACTTTTGGTACACTGAACGAATAATATACACAAATATAATAAAAAATACATTAATTCAATAATTATTTTATTCAAATTCGTCCAATGAACACTTTTATCAATACAAAATATGTGCATTTACGATATTAATAAATATATAAGTTCATCTATACAATAAAGAAAATTGTTGATATAATGAATTTATTATTCACTTGATTATGAATATAATAAACGTAAATTATTACTTTAAAAATCGGTATACATTAAAGTGATTAAATAAGTTTTTGATACAATAAAGTAAGTTCATAATATACAGAGTAATTCTCAATATATGCAACAAACTTTAAGCGCTGATTTCTGGGGTTATTTGATCATAAAAGTTCATAAGAACGTATGTCCAAAATCGCTTAGTTCTAAAGTTGTACAATGTTTAATAGTAAGTTAACATAATTAATATTTTTATTATAAATTAACAATAATTAGTAAAACAAAATTAACTTATACTAACTGTTGAAAATGACCGCCCCCAACTGCAATACAACCTTCTATCCTCCGTCGTATTGACTGGCGAGTCCGTTCTAAAATACCAGGGGTATTTCGAATTGTTTGAAAAGCTGTGATAATACGATTTCTCAGTTCATCGACATTTTCAATGGGAGTCGTATAAACTAATGATTTAAGGTGACCGCAGAGAAAAAACTCCAAAGAATTTGAATCTGGAGACCGAGGAGGCCACGGTTGTGGACCTCCCCGTCCTATCCACCGATCTGGATACGTATTGTCCAAAAACTCGCGAGCAACTAAACTAAAATGCGCTGGAGCACCGTCATGCATAAAATACATTTGTAATCTTAATTGCAACGGAACTTCTTCCAGCAGTAGTGGTAGCTCCTCTTCAAGAAAATTGCGGTAAACCTCGCCATTTAACCGCATCGGTAAAAAATGTGGACCTAATCAAGTGATCTCCAACAATTCCGTCCCACACATTGACAGAGAATTGATATTGATGACGGGCATTCACTAGTTCGTGCGGATTTTCTTCGGCCCATATGTAATTATTATGAAAATTAAATAATCGCGTTTCTAGAGAAAGTAGCCTCGTCGGTGAAGAATATTCGAGCCAAATAGTCAGGATTTTGTGCGATTTTGCGTTGCATCCATTGACAAAAAGACACTCTTTGCGGAAAATCTGCCGGCAAAAGTGCCTGCACCCGTTGAATATGATATGGATACAACAGTTGATCTTTCAGTATTCTCCAAACTGTGGCCTGACTAATATTTAAAGCAAACGCAATTTTTCTGGTGCTTGTAGTAGGATGTTCCTCAATTTCATTTAGTACCATTTCTTCAACTTGTGGAGTTCTCACTGTAGATGGGTGCCCGTTATCAGTCGTCTGTTTTTTTAAAATTTCCCGTTTCACTAAGACGTTGGTGAAGACGGGCAAATATTGAATGATGCGGGGTGATACGGTCCGGGCATCGTTCTTCATAAAGGCGTCTAGCAGCACGCGAATTTCCATTGGCAAGACCGTAAACGAAATGCATATCACATATCTCAGCATTCGTGTAATTCATTTTAGAAAACAGAAACTGGCAATAAACGGAATGAATACTCTGACAACTATTGACAAATATTGAAATGAAAAATAAACAATTCCCTCTCAACACAATAGTTTTTGAAGAACCAACTGTGATATTATATTGTGTTAGTCATACTTCATAATTTATTATTAAACATTCAATAACTTTAAAATCAAACCGTTTTGGACATATACTCATATGAAGTTTTGTGGTCAAAATAACCTCAGGAATCAGCTTTTTAAATTTGTCGCATATATTGAGAATCACCCTGTATATAAACTGGATTATCATATTGCTAACATTGTACGAATTAAGTTCTTTATTGCTTATATGAAATTTATACATTCCGTTATTTTAATAATGGTTGTAGAAACTATGAATTATATATTATACCTATTTATTATTACAGTTTGCGAAATAATATAAACAGATTTCGAAAATATGCAGTTAGTGTAAGAGATCCAACTCTTTTACACTAACAGCACATTTTCGAAATCCGGTTATACTATTCGGCAAACTTTAGTAATAATTAATTCGCTTAATAATACAACCAACTTCAAAAAGGTGCAGCTACAGTGCAATAAATAAATTTACTTACCAATACTATTTATTGATAAATTTTAATATTACTATACATTATTTATTTACATATCAAATTATTATGTTCATTTGTCTTTAGTTCGTACAAGCTTGCCGCAAGCTATCCAATTCGCTGGGTAATAAGTTATCAAATCTGAACGACCGTATTATAGCTTCTGTCCCGTCTTCAAAACCTGAAACACCAAATAGGTTATTAGTAATATTTGAGAAAAGAGTGTACATATACATTTATACATGCCAAATTATTTGCAATATTTTTGTTTTGGAATTATCCTTATCAGTTTTGCATGTATTACTTATAAATTTTCCCCTTTTTTTTACCATCTGATAAAATTCCTAAAATATGTTAAGAGTTTTATATTAAGGTATCTAGTTGTAGCTATAGTAATCTTAATTATCAACTTTTCCGTCAGAAATCTATTAACTGTCTGCTTTAAATGATAATCGTTTTCTGTAAAATACTAAAACACTATATTTTGTTTAGGTTATGCACATTTTTGAAATGTCTGGCTAATGTATCAAGCTCGACAAAATTAGTGTTACACATCAAACAAAGCATATTACACCTACTTTAACGTTCACACACACGCAAAATGTCAAATATTTGATATCCACTTACTGTTCATTACATGTAAAGCTAGGTTAGGTAATTTGAATATCTAATAATAATTACGTATTTAACAAGTTTTCAGGCGGGATTAAGAAATAAAAGAAAAGGAAGCGTACTAAATACCTTAATTTTGCCTGTAATACCACTAAACACACTACTTTTATGAACGCAAACAGATAAAATACGTTGCAGAAAAGATGCATTTATGCCTGGATAGAAGGGACTATGTAGAATGTAAACCTGAAGTTCTGAAGAAACAATTTTAACAATTGCATACGCTATACCTGCAGAGAAAGGGTAAAATATAGTATGTGTTAGAGTGAAATGATTGGAAACAATCAATAAATTCAATATAAATTCATTTATTAATACAATTAACTCAGTATTAAAAATACATTATACCTTCATAGAAATAATAAAATTAATAACATACTACTTTAAATTAACAAACTACTTAATAATTTCTTTTTCGAATAAGTAATAAACTTTATTTTGTTAATAAAATAAACTTAGTTTATCAACGTGACCGTCAATAAACAAAATTGTTCAATATAATAAAAAAAATTATCCATGCAATATATCTTTTTCATATTTTAATAAACCCAACTCATTAAACCATGTTTATTAATTATGTTTTTTCAGTGTATATAATATCTTATCCAAATACCAACACCAAGCGCACGGATAACATCTTTCCCGCAAAATTTTTATGTGTGTAACATGTTTTAATTAATTAGGTGCTAATTAATCCTGGAGAATATTTTTAAAGTACAATTACCTTTATTTCATATGGACGTGTCCACATAAAATTTAAAACGTTATTGAATTAAAACAAAGTAGTAAAAATGCAATATTAATATTCTTGCGTAATCTATAAACTATATTTAATTAAGATTTAGTTCTTGAGTACATACTATACACTGTAACAAGCAAACAGCAATTTTACCCCTCACACTTCAAAAATACCCATTAAAGCAAGTATGGGCAACCTTTGACATGTTGTGGGCCAAACTTTAGTGTGCAAATACGTTCGCGGGCCGCGTTTAAAAGTAGTGCATTTTAAAGTAGTGTTCATAATTTTTAGCTATAGATATCAGACATGAAATGATACGACAATGTTATTATAATGCAATTTATTAAAATAAAAAAATGAAACGAAAAAAATAGGTACAACATTATAATTAAATCGTGAAATTTGGAATTATTACAAACTACGAAAGTTAAATAGCGACAGCGAAATCAATGAGACCCTTGAGCTTGAATTTGGGAAACTAATCCATCGATGTTTGGATGAATTTCACTAATACAAAGACGTAAAGAATTTTCCAAATTATCGTCAGTCAGCCTTGTACGATGTTTTGATTTATTAACTTTCATCATTGAAAAGAACTGTTCGCATTTATAAGTACTGCCAAACGCGCAAATCAATCTTCTTGCGAATTTTCTAAGCTGCGGAAAATGGTCTTCTTCGAGGTATTTTTTGTAGAAATCACACAACTCCTCGTCTTCGAATTTAGATTTTAGGAGTGCGTTTTCTTGAAGCTCGATCAACTCCATTTGCAAGTGTATTGGAACATTTTGTACATTACTTTTTGTTGGAGTAGCTAATAAATTGAAACTGTCTTCCATGTTTTTAAAATCGCTAAATCTGTTCGAAAATTGCTCCGACAGTAACTTGAGTTCTTCAGCATATTGAGCATAAGCAGTATTTTCATACGCAGAGAGCGTGGTGAAATGGTAACTATTACCAGACAGCAACTGTGCCTCTCACAAGCGGATTTTGTTTTGAAACGCTTTCAAATAGCTGTACAAATCATTTACTAACTGCCCTTGTTTTTGAAGTTTCATATTTAAATCATTCAAATGGCCTGTAAGGTCGACCAGAAATGCTAAGTCACATATCCATTTTGGGTCACTCAATTCAGATAGTGGTTTATCTTTTATTTGCATAAAATCTGCTATCTCATTTCTAAGCTCGTAAAACCGTTTCAGCATTTTCCTTTGCTTAACCATCTGACTTCACAATTATATGTTACGTCGGCATATTCGGCTGATATTTCATCCAAAAACGCCTTGAACTGACGATGGTTAAGCTCTCGGGATCGAATAAAATTGATTGGTTTTTACTACCACATTCATAACATTCTGGAGTCGAATGGACTTAGAACACAAGTTCTGTTGGTGGATAATGCAATGAAGGACTATCAAATCATCTTTTTGCACATATAATTCAGTTGCTTTTTCATACAAAATTCCGATGAAACCTTTACGTAAGCCGACCATAGAAGGTGCACCATCTGTGCATACACCAACTAATTTTGACCATTGTAAACCAAAACTTGTGAATACCTTTTCAACTTCATTAAAAATGTCCTCACCTGTAGTGGTTCCTTTTAGCGGCTGTAAAGCAAGCAATTCCTCAGTAACAGTGAACTCCTTATCAACACCTTGAATAAATATAGCCAGTTGAGCTGTGTCAGACAAATCGGTGCTCTCGTCTAATGCAATGGAAAATGATTTAAAACCAGCCATACGGTCAGTCAAAGTTGTTTTTATATCATTAGCCATCATTTCTATACGTCGGGCAACAGTTCGTCTTGACAAACTAATTTTTTCAAATTCATTTTTCTTTTCAAGACACAAAACACTGCAAACTTCTAACATACACTCCTTGATAAATTCTCCTTCGGCAAATGGTTTTAATGACTTTGCCAATTTTGAACTAACTATAAAAATAACTTTCACAACATTATGAAGTTGTGTTCTTTGTTTATGAAACATTTGCTGCTGTTTTTTCCAAATTTGCGGTAAGCTTCTGGATTTTGTCTTTTCTTATTTGTCCTGTCAGTGAGTGCAGCATAGGATGCTTAGTTGAATAATGCCTCCTTTATATTGAATTCTTTCATCACTGAAATGGATTCATTACACAGCAAACAAATAGGCTTACCATTGTGCAAGATAAAAAAGAATTCTTCAGTCCATTTTTCTTGAAACTGGCGACCCTCTGCATCTACTTTTCGTTTCATTCCACCAGACATATTTTTGACAAGATGCACACAAAGTCACAAAGCAAATTGACGGCACTAGCAGTTCGCTAGGATATCGCTTGTCGAAGTTATCACCTCGGTAGCTCAAATAGAACTGAACTAAAGTTCGGGCCATCCACCCGGTTATATAGGCAAAATGAAGGAATGATCTAGAATCGTCTAGTGTAGAACATTTGAGAAGGCAAACATCAAAGGCTTTGATGTTTGCCGCCTCACTCTTTGATGATCGCCACCACTCAGCTTTCTCGCTCACTTGATTCGCAGGAGCAAGTGACAAACCCATATCACTCGATCTCTTCCTCATTTGAAGTGAGTATGAGTAAGTAGTGTAATATTTTTTTTTAATTGGGTTTTTCAAAAATGTCTCGCGGGCCGGATCAAATCTTACACGGGCCGGTTGTTGCCCTAATAATTTTGATGCGCTGCTAAGTTTTGGAACACCCTGTAAATTGCATATGTTATTTTTAAATTGTAGATCTAAGCCGCTACGATATATCCTAATATACAACAACATTTCAAAAATTGTTATTATTTGACTGAATTTATTTATTTATCTCTTTTAGCAATAGAAGCAAAAAAGAATTTTCAAAAAATTGTTCCGCCACAGACTTGACACTATATCACAGTGTTAGAAAATTTATTTTACTCACTCTTAGTGCATGGCGAATTAATAAACGAATAATTTTTAATTGTACTTTTTAAAAATATAGTTACATTAATATAAAATGCTAAATATATTACTCATTTGGACTATTTTTTCACAAAGTGCAAAGAGAACAAAAGAAAGCGGTTTTTTTTTTTTCAACACTTATATGTATATTAGCAATTTAAAATAAACATTTAACACTTATGTTAAGATATAGCCTTCATTCATAACGATCGCTGTATAAAAAGAGATGTTATATAAAAATAGAAAACTCCGACATGATTTATTAGCGCCATTCAATGTCGTATGTTTAATTAATCTCTGATGTAGACGGTGTATTGCACACTTACGGATACATGTATATAACGCATTGACCGTGCACACTAGTCGGATTATAAATTATAGTTCTAGAACGACAATAATGTCAAACCAATCGTAGGTGTTGCTGATAGGACTACTAAATCTAGACTAAAACGTCATGTATTTTTTGGAATATGTTTCGTAGAAATATGATATTTTGTACGCCAATATCACCGCAGTTAAATATTTTCTATGCGAATCCGAACAAACAGTAATCCGTCAATATCTGGATATCCTTGGCGCTTAGAAAGCAATTTGGTAATTATAAGTAGTTTTCACTCTTTCCATAAATAACTGACATCTTATCCAAAACCTTAGTATATATACACAGAGATTCAAAAATGATTGTCATTTCCGCTCCTATAGATAGTAACAGGGTGTAGGTATATGCCGCGTGTTTTCTAATGAAGGTTTGAACTAAGTCAGTGTTGGAACCATAAGAAAGTAACGGATCTGTCATAATAAAGAAAACCTAACCTATATTTGAACTCGCATTATATAAACGACTATGGATTGGTGTTTCTGCTTTGTAAAATGAAATGTAATTATTTAACTTTACTAAATTATGATTTTACAATTCAGTACTAAGTGGTGTTTAACTAAATTTATTTATTACTTTAAATTATAATATACAATTAGTATAATTATTAAGTGACAAAAATGCATCTCTCAGTTCTTCTATGGTATGCATGCGGTTTCCTATAGATCCTATTTTTAGATATCGCGAACATGAAGTAATCTAATGGGGGTTAGATCAGGCGATCTTTGTGGCCATCTTTGTGCTCTAACGAACCTGTCAGCAAAAAACTGTTGAAGATATTGGCAGATTTGTCGAGCAGTATGTGCTCGAGCATTATCGTGCTGAAAATAACCTGCCTCAAGCTCATTTTCTTGTAACTCTGCAACAAACAATTCCAACATCTGTTGGTAACGTTGGGCTGTTACAGTTTCCTCGAAGAAAATTGGCCCGTATTATTCGTTGCCTGGACATAGCTAACCAAACTCCAACTTTGCTGGATGCAATTGGTTTCTCGAATTCGTGTGGATTTTCTGCAGACCAGATACAATAGTTTTGTAAATTGATATAGTCTGTTAGATAAAACCAGGCTTCATCCGAGGAAAATGATTTGTTTAGCAAGTCATCGTCCCTTAAATTGTTATTAAACCAATGACAATATTCCAATGGCCTATCGTGATCTAATGGTGATAATTCCTGTACCGTAGAAATGTTATAGGGATGAAAATGTAACTTTCTTTTGACAGCTCATTGCGCTGAAGTGTATGATAAGCCTATAAAATTATAAAAGTAATAAACTATTTCACTTACATGTTACTATTGATTTTTTACCTGTTTGTTGACTAATACCACAGATAAATTCCCTTATTTTCTTACAAGTATTCAGAAATTACTATGCTTATTGATATTAGATGAAAATATAAACGATTTGAAAAAAATTATAAGAAACAATCGAAAGATACTACAACACGCACGCCAGTGTCGATAAATACAAGAAAATCATTTAATGTATGAAATTTGTATGTAGCTAACTTCGCTCATTAAATTGGTATAAGTATAGATAATTTTTTCCGGAAAACCAGTTTTTTTTCTTACGACAACACATTTTGAATCACATATAAATAATAACAATATAATATGTAATGTGTATTGTCTTACTTAAACAGAAGTTATGAAGACATTATAAAAAATATTAATCAAACTAAGGTGCATTCCCATTTAATTACGGTTACTTTTTGTCGAAAGAAATGCACTTAAGGAACAAAATAGTCTTCCGGCAAACAGCACGCTACTTTCAATTAAAATAAACACTTTTCTGAGAAAAGCTATTTTTTCGTTAAGCATGATAAAACCCAAAAGCTATAAAACTTTTCATTGAATGCAATCTCGTTTCTCAGTGTAATTATTATCATTATTATTAAGGATCAAGCATATTCTTTTTACTTTAACCTTTATATCTCAAAATTCGTAACACAAACTCGAAATTTTTTTTTATTTGTGCCATATTGGAATAAAAAATCCAAGAGGAATAACACATTTCTACGAGTAATAGTGTATAAACAGGCCTTTTACTTCGTCCCACTGTAAGAGCACACTGCTTCGGCAGTATATCTGGTAAATGAAACAAAAAGGATCGCAGTGTAAATGGGCTGAAGAACCTACATACATTGCAATTGTTCGTTTTCTCTCTCCTTTATTTCCTTTTCTTTTTTTTTTTTTTTTTAGAAGTCACCCGCTGGCCGTATTCAATATACACATAAGCCTACACGCAAACACGCATTCCGCAGGTCCACAGGACCTATCTACATCCACCAGACGAAAGAGAGCAATATGCACTATATCAGCGATATTATCGCGAATGAGTTTCTTTGTTTCGTTTCAGAGAAAAGAAGTAACTTACAAGGGAAGCTAGCGAGCTGTAAATCGTAGATTACGATGAAACTTTGGCGGTTTGTGGACCTAACGGAGTTATATTCAAACACACTCTCTCTGTTACGGCGAAACTGCGATCTTAGTGGGTGTAATCTGACCTTGAAGTTCGACCCAAATTTCGTTTATTCAAAATAATTTTTAAACGGTGAAAGATAGAAAAATGGTTTCATTGGCGGACTTGTACCCCTTTCGGCTGGTATATCTATTTATATACGATGTGATTCAAAATGATTGTCGTAAGAAAAAAACTGTTTTCCGGAAAAAAATTATCTATACTTATTACCAATTTAATGAGCGAAGTTAGCTACATACAAATTTCATACATTAAATCAATTTTCTTGACATTTAGCGACATTGGCGTGCGTGTTGTAGTATCTTTCGATTATTATCTTATAATTTTTTTCAAATCGTTTATATTTACATCTAATATCACCATCAATAATATTTCTGAATACTGTAAGAAAATAAGGGAATTTATCTGTGGTAATAGCTCAACAAACAGGTAAAAAATCAATATTAACATTAAGTGAAATAGTTTATTACATTTTATAATTTTTATAGGCTTCATACACTTAGCGCAATGAGCTGTCAAAAGAAAGTTACATTTTCATCCCTAATAAGTTTCTACGGTACAGGAATTATTACCATTAGATCACGATAGGTGATTGGAATATTGTCATTGGTTTAATAACAATTTAAGGGACGATGACTTGCTAAACAAATCATTTTTCTCGGGATGAAGCCTGGTTTTATCTAACAGACTATATCAATTTACAAAAACTATTGTATCTGGTCTGCAGAAAATCCACACGAATTTCGAGAAACGCAATTGCATCCCATAAAAGTTGGAGTTTGGTTAGCTATGTCCAGGCAACGATAATAGGGCCAATTTCTTCGAGAAAACTGTAACGCCCAACGTTACCAGCAGATGTTGGAATTGTTTATTGCAGTTACAAGAAAATGAGCTTGAAGCAGGTATTTTCAGCACGATAATGCTTCCAGCACATACTGCTCGACAAACCTGCAATATCTTCACAGTTTTTTGCTGACAGGTTCGTTAGAGTACAAGATGGCCACCAAGATCGCTGATCTAACCCCATTAGATTACTTCATGTTCGGCTATCTAAAAATAGGATCTATAGAAACCGCATGCATACACATAGAAGAACTGAGAGATGCAGTTTTGTCCACTTAATATTATACTAATTGTATGTTATAATTTAAAGTAATAAATAAATTTAGTTAAACACCAGTTAGTACTGAATTGTAAAATCATAATTTAGTAAGTTAAATTAATAACATTTCATTTTTACAAGCAGAAACACCAATCCATAGTCCGTTTTATATAATGCGAGTCAATAGGTTAAGTTTTCCTTATTTTATGACAGATCCGTTTACTTTCTTGTGTTCCAACACTGACTTAAGTTCAAGCCTTCATTACAAACACGCGGCATATACCTACACCTTGTTACTATCTATAGGAGCGGATTTGACAATCATTTTGAATTTCTGTGTACAACAAGCAGGGATTATATTAAAATGGTTTAAATAGCTGTATGCCAGGTTTTCATAACATTCATTGTAAATAAACGTTATTTGTTTGTTAATTTTAAATGTAGTTCCTTGGTTAGTATACTATTTTATTACTTGAAACTAGTTAATTATTTTGACAATCTTTACATAAATAAAAAGCATTTCTTCTAGTTTAATTAGTATGATTATAACAACGGATCAATATCAGGGTATAAATTCCAAAGATTTTAAACATTATCTTATTTACTGCAATAAACAGACCATTCTCGAATAGTCACAATGAAAGACTGAATCAGATCAGATGTAACATTTATTTTACATCTGAAGGGATAAAAATAGCGTGGACAATCATAGTACTTGAGTTTACTAGAAAATATGATGAAACATAACATATTAGTGATGTATAAAATTGCTTCTTTACGTTAGCAGCTACAACCTCCTTCTGATACTTTTGGTTAACAGTTTAAAAAAGCTAACATAAATAATTGAGAGGGGAAAACTTTGTAATCTTAAATGGCAACCCCCATTTTGTATTGCAAATCCGGATTCTACGTCATCAATTATGTTGTTGTTTTTGTTTGAAACTTTTTTTTCGATTCGTAACAGATTGCGCTGTAATCGCAAAAAAACATGATTGTGAACGTCTAGAAAAAATACACAAAAAAAAGAGAAGCAAGCAAACATGATTCTGTGTTTTTTTTTTATTTTAACATAAACTAACATTCTAAAAAGCCATGTGTTCGAAACTGTGGTCCTTCACTTCGATACATTTATTTATTCGCAATTGGAACGCTATTCAACGATACAAAACCGTACTTTATTCAGTACTTAACAAGCTGTGAATACTTACACATTGTCCGATCCCCATTTAGAGTATTAATTATTAATCCAATACAAATTAGTCAGTGCTGAATATTTGAATAGTAATGGAGGCTATAACATTACAAAAGAGAATTGAAATGATTTACATCTATGGAGAAAGTGGTAGGAATATCGATGATGGTGTTAATCTTTATTCACAACGTTTTCCCGACAAGGTGCGATCGCGCGCTTCTTTTTACCGAGTCGTTCAACAGCTCTCTAGCGAAGGAACTGTACAGCCAAGAAAACGTAATCGCTGAAAAACAATTGCTGGAGAAAATAATAAAATCGCGGTATTAGCTGCAGTAGCTAATAATCCTCACATTAGTACTCGAGAAATAGCTCGCGGATCAGGAATTTCTCAATCCACTATCTGCCATATATTGAAGCGTAGGAAATATCATCCATTTAGAGTTTCCATGCAACAAGAACTTCATGACGATGATTTTCAAAATCGAGTGCGATTTTGTCAATGGGCGCTTCAACGGATACAAGATAATCCCAATTCTTTTGCTCGTGTATTATTTTTTGACGAGGCGACATTCATAAATCACGGTACGGTAAATAGGCCCAACATGCATTACTGGAGTATCGAAAATCCCCATTGGTTGCGTCAAGTTGAACATCAACATTCTCGGAACGTAAATATTTGGTGTGGAATAATTGGCAATATAAGTTTATTGGTCCATATTTCATCGATGGAAACTTAAATGGTGAAAAATATCGAAACATCTTGCAGAACGAACTTCCAGTGTTACTTGAAGACCCTCCCCTTGGATGTACGACAAACAATGTGGTTCCAACATGACGGTTGTCCAGCACATTATTCAAGAATAGCACGAGAAGTAGAGTTCGAGCCTAGAATCGTCGATGTATCGGAAGAGGTGGTCCAGTGTCTTGACCTGCAAGATCGCCAGATCTTACTTCCCCTGACTTTTTTTTCGTGGGGCCACTTAAAGTCTGAAATTTATACAGAAGTGCCAACCACGAGGGAAAACATGATTGAGCGAATCACCAACGTTTGTTCAAGGATTACGCCGGAAACACTTCTCAGTTGTGTGCAATCATTCCAATTGTGAATACATAAATGTATCGAAGTGGAAGGGCACATTTTCGAACACATTTTCTGAAATGGGTATGATAAAGTAAAGTTCTTCGTTGTTGAACGGCTTTTTGAAATGTTAGTTTATGTTAAAATAAAAAAAAAAAAATCATGCTTGCTTGCTTCTCTTTTTTGTGTATTTTTTTTCTAGACGTTCACAATCACGTTTTTTGGCGTTACGAATCGAAAAAAAGTTTCAAACAAAAACTACATACTTGATGGCGTAGAATCCGAATCTGCAATACAAAGTAGGGGGGAGGGGGGTTCGAGTTCGGCACCATTCAGTGAGCCCCCTATTTTATATCAAATCTTACTAAGGTCTTTTTTTGATTTGATGCAGTGTTTTAGAGATATTGTCTCAAGATAAAAAAAAACTCACTCAGTATATTGCAATAGTTTAGTGCCAATTATTATAACAATATCAATGTGATTTTAATAGTAAGAGAAGCTATTCAAATCTATTTGACAAAAAAATTACTAAATTCTTCAATTTAATAACCACATGAAAATGTTTTTATTTTTATTATTGCATAACCATTGAAGTTATAACTACAAAATGCAACAAGTTAATAAATTATCAAAAAATTAAAAATCAATTTACTCATTCAAATTATTATTACCTCCATTCCTCCTCGGTGTTGTAAAAAATAATTAATTTAATCATTGTCCCATAGAAAGTTTCGTTAATTTAATGTATTCAAAATTTTTATCAAAAAAAAAAAACGTTGTAAAAAACTAAGAAAAAATTCAAGACTTTGCAAAGTTCTCTCAATAGGAATATTCAAAAAGATATTAGTTTATCTCCAGAAGAAATTTGGAAATTGTAGAGTTTATCTATGAGTCCTTTTGTGTTATTTATGGAAAAAAAATTTTTTCAAATTTAAGTCGGTTAAACTCTTGTACCAACCATTTAGAAATTGCATAAGTGGGAGTGTCAATATTAGAAACAATAGGTCCATATGAATTGGCTGTGTCCTTGGTCCTATTTAATAACATTGACATCTGTGTTCACATGGGTAGGAGATGTTTTATGAAGCAGCAATGAAAGTTTCTCGTTATGCGATGATATCTTATGTTACAATTTGGCGTTTATAGCCCGTTGTCGCTTCTCGTTAAAACTATCCCATTCCAAGTGATTTAGCTTTTTGCTGATCTTCAAATGTATTGGTTCATTACATTAAATTATATTCCATAACATCGGCTCCACTCCAGAACCATGTGGAATTTCCGCACCTACTATCATCGCCTCACTGCTATCCAGCATAATCGCTTTATTTCGTAAATAACTTGATATAATATTAACCAGAGATCTTTCTATCCACCAATTTCTGAGTTATAATACTGATCACTAGAGACCGAATTATATGCAAAGAAAAACTGGAATATATGCATCGATTTTTGAGAAAATATGCATAAACCTGGGGCATATATGCAAAAAAATTGCTACAATACGCAAAATTTTTACATAAAATAAATAAGAGCAGAAATTTAAACATTAACTTTATTGTACAAAATTTTTTCACAACATATTTCTAAAACATTTATAATTAAATGTTTTTTCAAAATGTGTTAAATGAAAGTTTTGTCTCTATCAGAAATACATATGTTTCTAAGAGAAAAGCTTCTTTCAACATCCACAGATGTAATTGGGCATTTTTTAACTTTTGCTAATACATTCTAAACTAAAATTAAAGTCGAAATCGTTTACTGTTTCACCTTCCAAATTTTTCTTAACTTTCTTCAATTTCAAATACCCCGTATTTTTATTTAACTACTTTTTAATTTATCGTAAAAGAATTACCTTTGTTACCCTTAACCTCCTACATAGCTATCAAATTCGTTCTACTATTTCGACTGATTCCGAAAGCGACATCCCTTGTGTTTCTAGTTTACGAATGGAACTTGAACAAAGTTATAATTTGACTTAATATACAAAAGGTTTTGTAGCTATTCTGTTGATGTTACTATCTTTTACAGTTTTCTAGGCAATGCAGTCAGCAAGTGATTTCAAGAATTACTTTTTTTATTTCTTCAAAATTATCGGCGAAAAAATTGCAGCTCTTACCAGTGTACCCCATCTCGTAATATCGGTTCAGGAGGCAACTTAACACCGGGAAGTCGCTCCTTATAACATTGGATTCGTAAAGGTGCTTTTAAAATACTTTTTTGACATTGCTAATTAATCATTAATCAAAGGGAATTTTTCCTAATGTCTTCGGCTACACAATTGAACCCATGAGCTAAACAAGTGTATGATTATGTTACTATAATTTTTTTTTAAATTTTGCGCGGCTTTTATCATGTATGGTGCAGCGTCGGACAACATTAGTAAAAATTTTTCACAAGGTATACTTCCAGGTAAAAAAGAAATTTGATAAACCTTCTTGAACGAATTGGACAATGTCACATTATTTGTTTTCTGAAGTTCTTTACAATAAATTAAATATGAATTTACCTACAATATCTTCATGAAGAATTCCAATTAACAAACGGGCAATATAACGGCCACACTTATCCGTACTTTCATCTACCATGATATAAAAAAATTATTCCCTACCAATTGCTTGAATTTCTGCTATTGTTTGCTGGTAACAAGATGTGACAGTAACTTTTCGTAAGGTACTTTCGTCAGGTATATTATGTTTGCAATATTTTTGCAGTAATGATTTCAAATTAACACTGTTTAATCTTGCTAATGTATATTAGACGAAATTAATGCGTTACACAGATCCGTATTATATTCTTCTTTCTGAGTTTTCGTGAAGTTGACGCGCTACACATTGACGTATAGATTGCTGCACACATGCGGATCGCTTTAGTTTTTCACATTTTCCAATATGTGATGGAGTTTTAGCAGTGTGTTGATCAATCAGGTATTTTCTCTCAGAGACACCTACAACAACAATTGTCATTTTATATCAAAAGTTTATGAATTAAAAAACAATTGTAAAAGCTTTTTAGTAAAAATTAAACTTACCAGTTTACTGCAGGACGACAAAACTATTTTGTCGCCATCCTTTACCAGTTCCAGAATATGGCTTAATCCATAAAGAAATTTTGTTCGCTATACTCATTGTATGTGCGCACAGTATTTAAAAACGTAACACAATTACATGCCGTTCGCTCAAAGATATTCAATGAATTGAATAGTTTTATTTGGAATTAATAATAATAAAACGTATTTACCACATCCTTTCTGCTAGGTGGAAATTAAACACACAGCAAGTTCTTGGGAAAAAGTATTAGAGTACTAAATGTAAAAAGATTTATCGTTCTGAGAATTGTCGTTTGTCTCAGATTCTACATTAGAATTTTTACTAATAGAAAGGATAAGAAAAAGCTTAAAATATGGAATATATGCAACTTTTGTAAAAAAATATGCATTGAAATGCCTAAAATATGCAATATATGCAATCACTAATTAGCGCTAATTACTTCAATTAGTGTAATACGTCTACATATAGACTTAAATTTAAAGATATGCAAAAAATAATAAATATAGACTGTTGTATATGAATACAGTTCTACTGATCACTCTGTGTTAGTAGAATTAAGATAGATTACACATACAGATTAGATTGCTGCAATTAATGTAGGAAGTGGGGCAAGATGGGAACTTAAGCTTTTAGAAACACTGCATCAGGATTGCAATTTATATACAGGTTCTGAGTACGCTGTTTGTAATCTTTTATAACATTTATCTGCTGATGGATGAATTACAATTTTTTTGATGGCTACCTCTTGATGTGGTGAGAAAAATTTATATATAATAATAACTATATTTGTCCACATAGTCAAGAGCTATTTACAAGGACCAACAATAACTATAAACTGTGTTATTGGAAAAAAATGCGTAATGACACCATCTTGGCCTCACCATGGGGGCAAGAGGAGTTCCAGTAAGAAGGGTCGTACCATTAATCTAGGTATAGGTAAAAAGATTGATTCTTAAATATTATTAAACTTGCAGAAACAGCTTAAACCTTTAGAGGCGAATTACATAAAATACTTAAAAAAAAAAAAATACAATAAGATAAGAATATTAAACTAATCTTCAATGAGACATAGAAGACCACTCATCACGTTATTCGCCAGCCTCCATGTACAACCCTCGCCACTCATGGCATTGTATCAATACTTCCCCTTAAATACTACATGAGCGTATCTTCCTCAACAGAAAAACTTATTATTCCTTGACGTTTTCTAAAATGTATCTCTTTGCTTTCCTACAAATTCGGCTTCTTGATCTCTTCTGTTTTCTTCTTTGCATTTTTTTCTTAACTCTCCTCAGCACTTTAGTGCTTTAGTGATTCTCCGACTCTACTTTCTTGTACAGATTTTTTAACGTAGTGTGTAAGACTTGTTTTCTTCCTTTTACGCTTTGATTAAACCTGGTACTTTATTCCTTACATGAGAATAGGCATTGGTTCTTCGAGAAGCATATGGCATATCAGGCATAACGGACAGACTGAAGAATGGATACTGATTCCCATGTTGCCCCCTACCATAGGCCCGTCTGCTCTTTGGGACCATTTTTGTTTATTTGATAATAAATATAATATTTGAAATATAAAATAACACACTATGGAAAATGCTGCATACATGTCAATTAATAAGCACGAAAAGTGTAGTTTGTAAATAATTTACTTATGTTCCGTACTGGCGTTGAAGTCACCATCAAATAAATACGCAATTTCTGAAAATTGCAAAGTTCACGCACAACAGCATAACTTTTTATTACGACTAGTAAAGTTCCTACATCTAAAAAAAAACATAAAACAGCACGTGTCAATATTGGGGACTGCTATATTTTGACAAATGCTTACTACCGTTTTGTAGATAAGACGATGTCCCCATCTGCCTGTGGCCCGTCTTGCC